>JAKSZP010012015.1:0-147804 GCA_022478985.1 Massospora cicadina
GGGCCAAATATGAGTATCATTTTTGCCATTCTCATCTTATTCTGTCTGAAGATGCTACCATTTGGCGCAAAATCTTATCCAAGTTGATGCTTTTGTGGAGAAGATTATTTGTTCCTGATCTGTGATGTTGTGATTAAGCCCAATTACGCTTCAATGTTGGGGCTAAATACCCATAACTTTAAGGGCGTTTATTCCACTTGACCTTTCAGGTGGCCTTTGAGGCCTTGCACCAGGATAGAGCTGATTACTATCTTCCTAGGATGGCCATACTCAGCCACCTTATGTGTATACTTCATGAGCGGATGCCTTCAGGCCAATTGCTGCACATCACCCCTCATCAAATGTTTGAAGGCTCATGTATATTGTGTGCAGCTGACAACACCAAAAAATTTATCAATACTGCACAAATTTTCTGTTCACCTGTCTTCCCTTAGGTATTTGCTTTCCTCCTGATTGTGGCTCAATCAGATCACTTCCAATGGTTTTGTGTCTCCTCTGCCCATTATTTGATTGAATTTGGAAACTACCAGTATCTGAAGCATCTGGCTCTATGCTGCTACGGCCCTGTTTTTGTCACTCAGTATTTAGATTGGTCTATATATGGTGCAAGCGGAAGAAGAACCTGATCCTGATTCACCTTCCCCTCTCAACCAGAAGAATAAAAATCTTCTTTAAGATTTATTTTTTAATTCATCTATTTTTGTGATAAAGCATAGCATATATTAACTATTTATATTATACTTTTCTCTTTTATTATTTTATTATCTTTTATAGTTTTTAAGTTTATAAGTTTATACGATATTTATTTTATTTTTTCTTCTTTTCAAATATATAAATATTATTTTCTCTTATTATAAAGCGTTCTTTTATCTTAAATTCGGCATTCTTGTTTAATCTTTTAATGAATTTCGCATAGACATGATTATAAATATGACCTGTTTTAATTTCATTGGTTGTGTAAATACCTTGATGTTTTCTCAATAATCACAAATGGGCCTACGCAAATTCAATTTAACTTCTGTAATCGGCCTGATCCATGTTCTTACAGAATAGTACCTCATTGCCAACTTTGAATTTGGCCAAATCATATAAATTTCTTGGATCCTTTTCATGTCAGGCCTTTTCAACAGCAAAACTATCATCTAAGGCTTGAGCCTGCAGCTTAATTAGTGTATCTACAATCTTCTTGACATATTGGTAATAGTTTTCTCCTCAGGATCCTCTTGGACCAAATATAGCAGAAATGATAGGGTCATATGTCTTCCATATGAAACCTAAAAGGGTGACACCTTAATGACGAAGTGATGGAATACTTTGTAAGCAAACACAGCTGAGCTTATGAATGTTCTCTATTCAGATGGTTTGTCAGACGTTAGCTTCTAGACAATGTTTACAAGTGTCTCATTTACACGCTCAACTGTTAAATTAGTATCAGGATGTTAGGGACAGAAAGCACGCCTCTCACTCCCATAAATTGACAAAGCCCATGATAACATTAACATCCAAATTTCTTTAAAGGTCAGGATAATCTGTGGACAACCATGTCTGTGAATGACTTTCAAATATACACTTGATCATTGTTGCTGCTCCTACTTCCCAAATAGCCTTAGATTCGACCCGCTTTGCCAAGTGGTCATTAGCCATGATAATATTTGGCCTTGGAATTGCTAGCGGAAAGTGGTCTGACAACATCTAAAGACACATTATACCAAGTAAATTTAGGCAAACAAGCTGGTAAGACGTGCTCTTTTGGAATGGTTTTTTCGCTTTGGCATTCAGCTCAACACGCTAGTGTCTCTTGAATATAAAAAGTACATTTACTCCCTATGGTATCACTTTAGATGCTTCTTTGTTTTCTTGAATCTATCGTGTCCTATGGCTTTATGAGAAGCCATTATTATATCTACTCAAAGCAAAAGTTCTCAGAAAAAGTGAATTTCTTTTCTTTGATCATTTTGTACATTGTTCTATTTTTGAAGATTGTGTCCCATCAAAGATCTGAAAGTAATTTCTTAACATATTCAGGCTCATTTAAAATTCCCCTCTTATCACTTTTGAAACAGCTCTTTGGTAGCCAAACTGATGGCGGTGATTTTAAGTAATTAGGATAAACAGTCAACATTTTGGTGCTTCACTCCTGCACAATGCTTAACCATATAATTATAGTCTTGAAGCTTCAATGCTCACTGCGCTAATTGGCCCTCAGGATCCTTCAAATTGTTCATTTATCCTAAGGACAAAAGATCAGTTACAACAGTAAAGTGAGTGCCGTGCATAATAAACTGAAATTGCTCATAGGTGTATATGACCGCCAAGCTTACTATTCCATCAATGTGTGTTTCCGCTTTTGGATGTTTAAGATTCTACTAGCAAAGCCTTGGTTGTTTTTTGCCATATTCTCCTATCTGGGATAACACGGTTCAGACTGCCATGAGCAAGGTATCAAACAATAAACTCACGTCAAAGATTGGGTGTTTTAAAATTGGAGCTGATACTAAGGCTAATCAAAGCTAATCAAAAGCCTATTGCAGGCCAATTCCAGTTGAATGCGACCTTATCCTGAACTAGATGAAACAACGGTCTATAATTTGTTTAAAATCAGCAATAAATCAGTGATATTAACCAATCATGCCCAGAAAACTTGTATATTTCGCTCAGATTTGGGCCGTTTCATATTTAATATTGCGTCTAGTTTGGACGTCTGAGAACGGAGTCCATCTTTATTTATAACATACCTAAGGTATCTATATTCTTTTAAAAATTGGCACTTACTGAGCTTGATTTTCAAATTAGCAGCCACAAATTCCTTAAATACCAATTCTAAGTGTTTCAGATGATCACTGAAGGTGTGGCTGAAGTAGTTTATGTCATCTAGGTAACTAACACCCAGGACAACTTTCAATACTCTAGGATTATGTCCATAACTCTTTAAATCGTAACTGGGGCGTTACATAGCCCCTGTGGCATTCTTGTCATCTGGAAACAGAACTCTTGAATTATGATGGCGCTTACTTGCGCTCCTCTTTAGACAAATCAATCTTCCAATATCTGTTTATTAGGTCCATAGCAAAGAAAAACTCGCGCCTCCAAGGTGATCCAAGGTGTCATCAATATGTGGAAGAGGATACAAATCCTTTTTTGTGATGTTATACAGCTTTTGATAATCTATGTCAGCCCAATTGTTCCCGTCCTTCCATTTTACTATTAATTTTAAGGGCAGCCTAAGGGCTCTTCGATGGGGCCAACATTCCATGATCCTGGAGCTCTTTGATTTACTTTTGAAACAACTTCTTATGATGTTTTCAAGAATCTAGTTAGAGTAACTGGATGGGTTTATGGTCACTGGTATTGGTAGTGTGTATCACGTTCCTAGCACAACCTAGATGACATCATCATTCACAAATATTTCTCAATACCTCAGAAAAAATCCTGAATTTGAACCTTTTTGTGGTTCAGTAAGTTTCCTCAATTTGGCAATAAGGATAACATTATTTGTTCTGAAAGCCTCTTTGCCAAAGGTTACTGTCTCATCCAGAGTTTTAAATTCATGAAAGGTCTGAATTTCCGTGGCTGGGAATAAATACAGGTAGGAAATAACTTATGAATCTTTATATATGGGCAAATTCTGTAGAATTGCACATAAGATGTAAATCTCTTTGTGTCCTGGAATAATTTTATTAGGGGCGATATTTGGCTCTGATTGAGATATAGACCATGGTTGGAATAGCTCCTTTAAAATCTTCTGGAATTTTAATAGTCATCCCAGTAAGGACAACTACTTGAGTTTCAGGTAGCACAGTAACTTGCTGATTTGACCATAATGGGTTTTCTTATAATTGCAAATCTGAATTGGCAAGTTTTAATTTTTGAGCAAGATTTGTATACTCAAACAGGACTATAGCATCCTTGTAGGCCAGGTTGAAGAATAGGTTTGTCTTTTATCTTTTCAGTCTTTCTGCTTTTGTATAGTATAGTGGGATACTCTTCCCTAAGATGGTGAGCGTATCCTCTTTGTGTTTTTGAAAACACTAAATCCTCTTAACTAATTGGTCTTGATTAAGATATCATAGCTCATATTTGACAATACTATGGCTGGTGCCATCACTACATTAGACCCAAAATGCAATAATAGCATGCTGTAAGCCTCAATAGTTTTAGTGGTTTATACTCAAGCCGTGACATACTCTTGGCAGCGGGCAACGTCAGGTGCAATATTCATTTTCTTGACTAATTTGGAGCTAATAATGTTAATAGGTGCTTCACTATCAAATGATGGCCCGTACCTGAACCATATATACCAATATATCCATATATGTACATTCAGAATAGGTATCAGGATGGTTTATTAAGTGAATATTGAGGTGGTTGTTCAGTTCCAAGTGTTACTTCAAACTTTAAAGATCATTGGAAAAATCTCTGCTAAGGTATTCATTGGAATTGCCACTTGCACATCATTTAGAAAGAGCAGATTGGAGGATCATTTAGGATTGCTGTTTAAACCTTGATCAATGACATTTTTGGCATTGGGTTTCAATAATTTGACCTGAGCTTCTTTAGTGGCTTCTAGCTGCTTTGGCTCTTTTTCTTTATCTTGGGCGGTAGCCATATAGACATTGTCAGCCAAGATGTGATGCAGGCTATCTTCAGCCAACTCATTGGTCAAATAAAGCTTACTTGGGTCAGGTGGAATTTGTGTTAGGGCATTGGTGGAGGTAAAGCATTTTTGCCCCTAATGCACCAGCTCTTTTCCCGACTTTTCTTCATTATTAACCTTCAAGGCTAAATCCCAGGTTTCTTGTCTGCCCGTCTGTAGCAATGACTATCAAAGTTTTCCTTTTGGCCACAAAAATAACATGTAATCGCTCTGGTTGCTGATCAGTTTTTTTGTTTGTGGGCCAAATATTTTTTCATTGATCATTTATCTTGTATTCTTCAGCACCAATAACTAGAATTTTAACTGATCTCTGGGCTGAATAGAGGCGTCAAAGCTATTTGCACATTTTATAAAATAGTCCTTGTGTTCCAAGACTCTCATGGTCCAATGAAAGCTGGAAGCATAAAACGCTGCAAGCTATGGTATAGCTTAACAGAATACTCTATAGCACTTTATTTGTCAAATTTGTATATAGCATTAGACCTGATTAGGGCTTGGCCTCATGGTAGAACCTATTTGTGAAGTCTCTGATGGATTCATTTTTCTGGACTTTGACGTTGAGCAGATCTGTTTTTGGGATGATTACTTTTTGGGCCCTCTCAGTTGCTTTATATCCTTGTTTTTTTGCATTTGAATAGGCGTAAGCTTAGCCAAAATAGGGCATAACAAGGTTGACACTATATAAGTCCAGGTAATTAATAAAAAGCTGTCAACTTTGGGTGATCAGATCCTCCTTAGATTGCTTTTTCAAACAATTCTAGGAACGAATGTATATTCTAATCTTTGTCAAACTTTGGCAAGTTTATATTCTTAAGTCATCATGACAAGGATCGGCCAGAGAGGCACAATTATCTAGAGATAAACGTCTTGGGGAATCCTTCATTAAAATTGACCCAGATTAGGTATGAGTGTTATCCAGAGTCAGCGTAGAAGCCGGAATTTTAAACTTAAAACAACTATCTGAAATATAAGTATCAGCATCTATCTCAATCCTTGATGACTCTGTTCTGTAAAAATATTCCGAAATGCTATATTTATACTCCTGAATTTGGGCCTTTGGTAGTTTCCTTAGTCATTTTCTGCCCAAAGTTTTAGAGGTTGTACTAGTCTCCACCATTATGGACTGGTCAAACAATTACAGTCTTTCCCCTTAATTACATCAAATTCTTTCTTAAAGCTCCAAGTTCATTTCTGTATGCAACTTGTGTCAGCGCTACAGTTCTTTTGACTGGCGCTGGGTTTGTGGTGGCTCGAAGCTGGAAAATTGGAAATGAGCACCAAAGAGGAAATGGGAAAATAAAGGTTAATTTACCAAATATTTTATTAAATCAAAATGCTTTGATATTTATAGGGTGTGTTGGGACTCGATGCCTTCAGGATCTTCAGAGCCTCATCCAATCAGGATCTTTACTAACCTTCCAGAAAGGCCTCCTTGAGGGCGTCCTCAGTGAATATCATTGCTCACCTGAATGAGAAGGTGGAAAGCCCGCTCCACGTGACTCAGTACTAGGTAAGGATGATCCAAAAAAGTTTTTTCTTGGCTGGAATTGACGACCAATCTTGTACAGCTGGATTCAGAAGATGGGAATTCAAGATGATTTTTCTCTTGAATCCTGACAAAGCCCCCTTCAAGATCCTGTCAGAGGGGGGAGTACGGCCGGAGGAACTGACCATGCACTCAGTTTACAACAGTCCCTTGATTGGTATCAGCAGTGGAGTATTTGGAATTCACCTTGTGTATCACTTTGTAGGGCCCAGACCACAGTACGTTGAGCTTATTCTGTCAGCCTCCAGGTAAATGATGATAAAAGAGAATGAGGTCACCTAGTTGAAATTCTGGTAAGGAGGATCATCTAAGATTCAATCAGGATGTCTCTCTTCCAGTGGTGATAACAATGCCTTGAGTGGCTTGGGCTTGGAGCTGGACAATTTCATTGGCAAGGGCCCTCATATTTAAATTGGCGTTCTCAGGTTTGGAGGCTTCGAACAGGGGCTGGATGCTACTGGGTAGTTGTGGGGCCCGCCCATACAGGGCTTCAAATGGGGACATTTTGATAACACGGTGGTAGCTTACTCGGTATGCAAGCAGGGTGCTGGGCAAATAATGGTTCCAGAGGCCAGGATTCAAGGCGGCCAACTTTCGCAGGATGGAGACAAGAGTTCTGTTAGCCCATTCTACTGCCCCATTAGTAGAAGGGTGGTAGGGATCAGCGAAACTCTGGGTAATTCCAAATAGTGAAGTTAGCTCCTGTACTACCTGGGAGGTGAAGTTCAAACCATTGTCCGAGAGCAAAGTCTGGGGGCACGTATGCTGGGTGAAAATGGATTGAACAAGGAACAAGGCGGTAGCCTTAGCTGTGGCTGCAGGAACTGAGATCGCCTCGACCCACTTAGTCAGATGGTCTATGGCAAGAATAATATACTTGTGACCATGTAGACCAGTGGGGAGGGGACCCACCACATTGATACTAATGACATTGAAGGGCTTGGTTGGCGCAACAACGGAATGCTGATATTGAAGGTTGGCCCGGTCTTGAGATTGGCAGGTCATGCAGGCTTCCAGAACCTCTTGGATGGTTTCAACCATTTGGTCCCAGTAGCAGCGTGACTTCAGCCACTCATAGGTCTTCTTGACCGCACCATGCCCAACAGTAGTGTGGCCTTCCAGGATGACGTCAGTGCGAGAGGAGGATCAGATGTAGGGAAGCCACTTCTTGTTGACTCTCTTGTAGAGTAACCCATCCTTGAACTGGGTGTCTTGAGTCATTTGGCGGAGTTTGGCTTGGACCTGGGGGGATTCCAGCTCCCAACGTTCAGGCTGCCCTATTAAGTCATAGAGCCGATCCTCCTCTGGGGTCAGTACTGCTAATACTGGCATCCTGGAGAGTCCATCAGCGTTCTGGTGAATAGCACTGGTGCGATGGATGATGGTGAAGTCATAGCTTTGTAGTCGTAAGGCCCACCTGGCCAGCCATCCATCTGAGTCTTTCATTTGTTGCAGCCATCGAAGGGAAGAATGGTCAGTAATGATAGTAAAATGGGTGCCATAGAGGTAGGGCCAAAAATGCTTGATGGCTAACAGAACGGCTAAACATTCCCTCTTTGTGACGCTGTAGTTTCGCTCAGCCTTGATTAAGGTCTTGCTAAAATAAGAATAGGGATGGTTGACCTGGTTCTCATTGTGCTGAGCCAGGATAGCCCCCACAGTGATGTCGCTAGCATCTGTGAACAGCAAGAAAGGCTTGTCAAAACGGGGATGAACTAGAACAGGTTTAGTACATAAAGCCTTATGTAGAGCATTGAAGGCCTGTTCCTGCTCAGGTCACCATTCAAATGGAACAATTTTTTGTAGAAGGTAGAACAACGGCTTGGCAAGGTCAGCAAACCGTGGGATAAACTGATGGTAATAGCCCGCCATACCTAGGAAGACTTGAATATTTCGTAGGCTTTGGGGGCGCGACATCTTTTCTATGGCATTGACCTTATTGGGGATAGGTTGAATGCCGCGTTTGGAGACCTTATGGCCTAGGAACTCTAGTTCAGGCTGGAAGAAGGAGCACTTCGAGAGCTTGAGCTTGATGGAGGCCTTCCGGAGATGCTTGAAGACTTCCTTAAGGTGGTCAACATGTCCATTAAAGGTCTGCGAAAAAATGGTGATGTCATCCAGGTAGACCAGGACACAGGAGAGCTTCAGGTCCCCAAGGATCCCATCCATGGCGCGCTGGAACGTGGCTGGGGCGTTGCAGAGGCCTTGAGGCATCCGGGTAGGCTCAAACAGCCCTTTGTGGGTGATTAGAGCACACTTGGCTCAGTCTTTAGGAGTGAGCTCGACCTGCCAATACCCGCTGGCGAGGTCCATGGCCAAGAAGTACCGGGAACCTGCAAGCAGTCAGAGCGATTCATCAATATGGGGCAGAGGATAGCTGTCCTTCTTGGTGATGGAGTTGAGTTGTCGATAATCCATCACCACCCAGTGCTTGTCATCCTTTTTTCAGACCAGCAAAAGTGGGGAGGACCAAGGGCTATGCGAGGGAACCAAGAGCCCTGCGTCGAGCAGCTGTTTGAGTTCTACCATGACCTGGGCCTCTTTGACTTTGCTCTTGTGGTAAGAGTGGGACCAAAATGGGGGGCATCCCCAGTTTCTACATGGTGGAGGACTCCGTTCATCCTTCCAAAATCATAGGTCAAAGTGGAGAATAGATCTGAGTATTCCTCCAGGAGCTCCTGAACCTTAAGTCGCTGTTCATCAGAGAGGTCCTTTCCTATGTTAACGTCAACCAAATTAACTGAGGGTGGCAACTCCAAGCCAAGGTCCCTCAATTCCCCAAAGCTTCAGACGTCAGCAACAGCCCCCATTGGTAACAAGCGAACATAAGCGGTGGGTTGGTTAGGTCCTATAACTTTTGGTTTGTCAGTCAGGTTGGCTAGCAACACTGTTATTGATCTGGCATATGCTGGATCAAGGATTCTTGGGCAGGTCAGCACTTCCTTGGGAGATGGGTTATCCAGATTTTGGACCTCCAGTAAATACCCTGAGGGAATATTGATGTGGACCTGGGTGTCAACAACGACCTGGGACTTTGGGGGCACAGTAGTCGCCCGGGGAAAGTAAACTGGCATCCCCTTGGATCCATCCACAGCAGGAGGGGGCAGCTGGACTCGAGAGCCCCAGACGTGGTACTCAAGCCAATTGATTTGTCCTTTGGTCTCCAATAGGCAGGCTCGGGCCTTGACATCTGCCCTAGAGTCATGGGCAGTTTTAAAAACCAGAGGGACTTGGTATCCTAGAAGGGAGAGAAAACCACTGTCATAGTGGATAACAGCCAAATAGTTTCGAAGAAACTGGGTTCTGAGGAGTAGATTGTAGCTGGTGTTGTCCAAAGCGATGGCAGTTGTATCCAAAGCGAGCTTCCCAAACTGAATCAGTAGAGAGGAGTAGGCCCCTATGGATTGGGTGCACTGAGGGCCAGCCGTGCCATACTCCATGTAGTGCGGCATGTTGGGGGCAACCTTGATGCATTTCATCAGCTTGGAAGAGATAACGTTCACAGAGGAGCCACTGTCAACTATGGCGTAAACTGGAATCTTGTGGACCCAGATGGTGACTCAGGTGACCAAACTTCCAAACTGAGGCGGCAACGTAAGGAACATAGGAGAATCATCAGAAGAAGAGCAAGCAGTATCAATGTCTTTATTGTCATTAGATACTGCAGCTACTTCTTTGGGGTTAATGGCTTCTGGTTTGTGTGTAGGGGTTACTTGAGGCTGGACAGGGGTGTCATCATGGAGCGCCTCGTCCTTCATGCTGACTGCCTTTTCCCGCCTCCTCAGCTAGAATTTCCAACAAGTTTTGGCGCTATGCCTAAAGCCATTGCAATAGGTGCACCGCGGATGGGGGTTTTCTGGTCCTTGACTACATGGACCCTAGAGCGGTTAGAGGGGCCTGCGGCCGCAGCCTTAGAGTTCAGGATCGTGGCAGGGATCTCATTGAAGGCCTCCTTGATCTCTCTGATGCAAGTGAACCCATTCTTTTGCCTAATCATGTGCATCTGGACCTCAGGATAGGACCCCATGGCGGAGATGACGGCGGTAATGGCGTCATCCAGAGTGATACAGCTTGTCATAACCAAAGGTTGAGCCTGTGCGTAGAACTGGTTGGCAAACTCCATAGGGTTTTCTCCTTTGTTAAGTCAAATACCCATGAACGCTTGCTTCTGGTTGGCCAAGGTTTGGTTACTGCCAAACTCTTGGATCAGGGCGGTGCATACTTGTTCCCTGGTGTTATACTCCTTCAGATGGGGAGTCATAATTTCCCAGGCGGTGCTGTCTAGGCATAAGTGGATGTGCTTCACCTTTTGTTAGTCAGTGGCCTCCTCCATAGAACTCTTATAGGCATACAAGAAGGAGGTGATGCTCTCCCATCTGGGGGTGAACTTCTCCTTGAAGCTAGGTTTAAAGTTAGTGACAATAGGAGTAGAGAGGGTGTTAACACCTGGGATAGGCGTCGGCTCCAAGATCTCTGTTTCAGCATATTTTCGAGGAGCCCGTTGATCTAGCCTCTGCAAGCCTTCTAAGTCTTCTTATATGTATTCCCAATTTTGACTGAGGGTGGAAGCGGATGCCTTGCTGGCAACCTGCTCCTTTAAGGACTGAATTTTGGCGTTCTATAGTTGGAGCTTGTTTTTAATGGTGGCCAAATGGGTTTCAAACCCTCGACACGTTGTCTTGAGCCAGGAGATGTGAGCGTCAGTGAGCCTCATGAAAACGCTGAGGTTATCCATCTCATCTGATAGTGCTTTGATGGAGACCCTGGGGTTGAGGGGAACACCGTCCATTTGGAGCTTGCATCCCAAGGCCACCTTCTGGATCTGGTCCCACAGGGCGGCCAGAGCAGTTATTATATCTTTTCGCCAGGGGTCTTCAGGTTTGCCTGAGGTCGGGGGCTGGAAGGCCCTTGAGGCCCACGCGGACCCTCGGGGCCTGCTGGCCCACGACCCCTTGGGACCTTCTGGCCCCCTAGGCCCTTCAGGCCCAGCAGCCGTGGGGGAGTAGTTGTGAGAGGCCAGCTCTCAGTAGCGCTGCTGTAGGGATTGTAGTAGTTCCTCAGCTTGTTGCAGCTGCTGGGTCCATGTCACTTCAAACCGCTGAGCGTTTTGGCGAAACTGCTCCTTGAGGTAGCCAGAGATGCCACTATCTAATACTACCAGCTGATCACAGATCTTGTTTATTAGTCATCAGTTATTGAGTATAGCCTCGCAATTGTCTTGCATGAAGGAGGAGGCCACGTTGTAGAAGTCAATAATGTATGAATGTAAATTTTGGGTGAGCCCTAGGTGCTGAGAGACCTTCTGATGGTGTAATCCTACTAACTGGAGGAGGTGATGAATTGCGGGATGGACAAAATTATGAAGGTAGTGATCAGGCCCCAAGGTAAGCTCCCTAGCAGGTAATGCAGCCGAGGAGTATAGGTCCCACATCATAGAGGGCACGGCAGAGGCGCAGGAGCGGCTGGAGTGGACACCCTCAGCGTAGATGCTGAGGACTAGTTGGTCAACAAAATTGTGGGTGTGTTCAAGCTGAAGTTGATATTGGCCCCCATCTAGGGAGGGCAGCGAGAATTGGAAGGTGGCGCAGAACTCTAGCCTTTCCAGCTGTGAGGGCGGCGTTGCATATTGAGAAGTACTAACCCATCAAGTAACGCTCCTCAATTGACCAGTTGTTTGGTTGTCAGGGGTGCTGTTGGTTTCCATTTGTGTGATCGACATTTTTACTTAGGTCAGCTTGGAGCCCCCTGTAGTGAGCACCACTTTGTCAGCGCTACAGTTCTTTGACTGGCGCGGGGTTCGCGGTGGCTCAAAGCTGGAAAATTGGAAATGAGCACCAAAGAGGAAACGGGAAAATAAAGGTTAGTTTACCAAATTATTTTATTGAATCAAAATGCTTCAATATTTATAGAGTGCATTGGGACTCGATGCCTTCAGGATCTTTGGAGCCTCATCTGATCAGGATCTTTACTAACCTTCCAGAAAGGCCTCCTTGAGGGCGTCCTCAATGGATATTGTTGCTCACCTGACTGAGAAGGTGGAAAGCCCGCTCCACGTGACTCAGTACTAGGTAAGGATGATCCAGAAAAAGTTTTGTCTTGGCTGGAATTGATGACCAATTTGGTACAGCTAGATTTGGAAGACAGGAATTCGAGATGATTTTTATCTCAGATCCTGACAACTTGAAACGCCAAAATATGATTGACATCTTTGGTTAGTTCAGCAACTCGTTCATTAGCCACAGACAGCTGGGTTTGAAGCTCTTTCTTCTCTTTAACAACTCAACATTTTTAGTTTTCAAAGATGACACTGTTGACTAAAGCCCTGAGAATTCATCATGGCTTTGAGAAAAATTCTCCTTGTAATTCTGAACTGATGGCATTGTGGCAAGATAATCATTGTTATTTTGTAGAATGCCCAGCTCTGTTCAGGCATATTCATTGAGATGAATGAGCATTGAATTTAAATCCAGATGATTCCTGTGATCAGGGGTGGTATCTTTGGTCTGGCGTTCAGTCTGAGAAGACAAGTAAATTTGGAGTGACTTTCAGATTTCTGGCAGCATATATAGATATCTTGGATCCACTCATTGGTAAACACATGGTTAGTGAGAAGTTCAGCTGTGATTTTAGAAACTTTTATACTGAGATGTTCTTCAAAAGTATTTAGTCTTCTATGAGCATCGGTGACATTCTCTGTAATGGTGTTGATGGCCTTTTTTCTTTAATGAAACTAAAATGAAACTAATCCAGTTTGTTAGATCAGGAAGATCGTTTTATCTTTTTAAACTCTGTATATCTCCATAAGCTCTGGATTCTGATGAGCCAGAATCCTCTGGGTATGCTTAATGGATGAATGTACAAAACTGACTAAAACTCATTGATTACTGGTGTACTATTAAGACGTCTTTCCAGAGTTGCCATTGTTGCCTCTCAGTATTGCATGTATATCTCCATCTTGAAGGCATAATCCTTAAGGTAATAAAACAGACCTAAGGATGGGACCACCTGAGATGTACCAATTTTGTATCCATAGAAAGGGAATCTCCATCATCTCATTTAAACTGTCTGAGGTAAGCTTACTAGGGCTGTTGAATACAAATGCCCTACTTCCGCCATGATGAGATCTAAGGAGTGCAAAGTACTATCATCAGTGTTTTGGAGAGCAGTGCTAAAGTACTCAGTTATTTCTTGATCACTTGTTTCATCTCATTATCATCAAATCTTCTGGAAGCTTCTGCCTGGTATCTGAATTGGCTGTTCATATTAAGTTGTGTATTGCAGTTTTTATTAAACACTACTATTTAAGTTTGAGGTTTTAATCACTTGTTAAATATACTCCAGCTTTGATAGTATGGTAAGAGTTTTGACCGATTTATCCTTAATTCAACTAAGTGTCATACGGTATTTTTTAACAGTTCTAAAGCCCACAAAGCTTTTACAAGTTAAATAAACTCTTCTGGTCTCTTCTAGGTACTTTTTTATTCTCTAATTGGGAGCTCTACTGACACAGGTAATAATGACAATCTCAACTTAACGCTTGTCTACACTTCTTAATTTGAAAAGGTGTTAATTGAAAATTATAGAAGATAGTATGATATAAGAAAGAAAAGTGATGACTTCGTTTAAATTCCAAGCGCCAGTATATTATACCTCTAGTGCGTTTCCTGGTCATACTCATGTATTAGATGATATAATTAAAACCATTTTAGTCCTTTATGGATTATGGCAGTGGTTATTAAAGTTCTAAAAGTTAATTTGGTCCTTGAATTAGCTCAAATAAAATTGTTTAAGCTGTATTGGAGGCACTTTATTTTTATAATTAGGGGATTTGAGAGCATAATATTAGCAATTCAGCAGTGCATTTGCTTTCCAACCAGTCCAAATTTTGTTTCCTCATACAACTGATAAATAAATTAAATTAAAATAAAATATGAATTTAAACAATGACGCACCCCTAATAAGGATGTTGGCAGGCCTCTTGATAGTAAAAGATACTCCCTAACTGAGCCATCCATAAGCAAGTGCTATTGTGATGATTAAGAAGGTTGACATACATAAACTTTACTATATATTAATCATGATTGCACAAATTTTATAGTGCAATTAAGTTTAAGCTGTAAATCCACCTGATTCACCAAGGTGGCTTCCATAATTGGCCATAGTATCATATAATAGCTATAATTACTTATGATAATTGGAATGTTTGAGCAATCAAGGTGGTTATGAGATGAACTTTGTTTACCAGATTATGCAGATATATTGGGAATAATCAAGGGATCTATCAATGGGAGTATCTAACTGCATTAAAATTTTACTTAAAGGGTAATTTTTGTGTCAATTAATAAAATTTAACTTTCATAAGCGCCAATACCATTTTTTATAAGTGGTAGTCTGAGTAGTACAATACAGCTCAGAAGATCCCTGAAACCCCAATGGCACAATCCCTCATTATTTAATCTTTGGCTTCCAATGCTGTGGATTTAGTACTTTTAACGCTTCACATTTCACTCATAGAAATTACTCCTAATCATCCCGTGCCAGTGTAAAAATAAGTAATAGAATTGGTTTTATTTTAACTAGGACTTCTGGTCATAGTTCAACTAAGTTTGGTGGATTAACACTTTTTAAGAATAAAATTTTGATCTTTAGCTTTTAGTTACTTTTACCAGTTTGGATGTCATCAATTTAGTCTACAGTTTTGGAGGGCTGATGGATAACTATAGAAGCACCAATGAGAACGCTGGTAGAATGATTATATCTGGAGAGGATTGCATAAAAGAGGGGGAACTTTTTGGAAAGCTAAGAAGAATCAGCTTATTATAAGAAATATGAGAGCAAGTTTTATGAGCTTTTACTAGTACTTGATACTACAAGGTGATCGTTAATTTTTAAATAACACTAAAATGGATTTTTTTTCTCTTTTTATAAGTTTTGGTCAAAGTTTTGTTTTCTAACAGTACTTTGAGCTGTTGGTGTACTAACCTGTGCAGTTGGGATCCAGCGCCCTTACACTAATTTCAACAGTTGGCAACCATCATCAAACAATAGATAATAAAACAAGTTTTTTTGAAAAGCTTGATTTATAAGCTATAAATAAATTTTACCAGAAATTAGAGTAAATTGGCTTAATCTAAACTAAGATGGATTTTGGACAATTATAAAGTTGAAAAAAATCCCCCAGCTTGACCAGATTAAACAAAACATATAACAAATTCATCTAACTCCCAGTATCAACGTTATCTACAGAATTTTTCTGATGAAAATGTCCACCTTTTCTGAGAAATGCGTTGTGTTACTTTAAGGAGTATTGTTTTTGGCCAGCATGCGGGCCTATGTTTCAAGTCAAGCAGATTTGGGTAGCCCTTTTGCTGAATTACCATAATTAGTATCTGTTTCTAAAGAAACTGGAGTAGCTACGATCTCCAATGTGACATGGCCAATACTCCCTCTTTCGCCTATTGCTGAATTGGACTTTATCACTTTGTTTGATTTGGCTCCATTCTAAGCTAGCACCATAATAATCATCAAGCCTAATAAATCCATGTCTTCTACTATCAATCAGTCATCTTGTGCCAACTCATATTTGCTTCCAGAGTTTTTGTATTGGTTAGGCCAATATTACAAGACACTGGTACTTTTGACTCAATCAACTATCAGGAATAGTGAACACTTCAAGCTCCCATATGAGGAACAAGAAAGCAAAGTGTCTGAGGCCCTTGCTGAGGCCCTTAACCCTGAAAATCATGACCATATATTAGAGCGAGATATTCTAGGCTACGCCCTTCATTTTGACAGTCAAGTCCTTCATAGCTGGACCATAAAGCTACTGGAGTCCTCTGAAAACCATCGTTCTTTTTTCTTCTGGTTCCAGGAAGCTTGCAGCTGTTGCCTTCAAGATGCCATTTGCTCAAGCACAACTACCTCATCTCTTACTATTAACATCAATATCATGACTTAATGGCTTTAATCAGAGGCATTATACATCAACCATTCTCCAGTATCTCTTGCACCATGACATCCCACATGTCCAACATTATCAATGAGGCTAACTGATAAGCACTAAAGACCAATCTTCCATTGATGGTGCCATATAGGGATTTACTTTATAATTTCTAAATGCCACTTCCTTTATTGCTGTTTTCCTCTATTGAGCCGTTGTATTGCGCTTAGCCAGTAAAGACGTTTAGATTCTTCTTCACCTAATTGCTTTCCTTACAAGGCTCAACACCCACTCAAAGATCTTTTTTAAATTTGGTTTAGCCCTAGCTAGTGTTTGCTCTCAAAAAAATTTTAATAAATATTACTACTACTGACATTCAACCTGCCTGCCACAAGATGTCAGGAAAGCAGAAGAAAAAGTTTAGGCTGGCCTGCCAGTTGGCGTGTAAAAACACTCAAAAGGCGATCCAGAATACTAGGGGCAATTCTGATCAAATGATGTTTAAATGGGCTGGGATATAAGTAAACAACAAGCACTGATGTGACACACATGTGAAAAGCAACCTGGCAAAAATCCAGGCTGTTGCAGTTCCAGGACCCATGTTCCTGTGCGTGGAAAATGTGGGATTGGATTAAGTGCTTTAGGTTTCCCCATGGGATAACTTGGAATGGTGATAGTGATAAGAGTTCAGATTCTCACCTGGAGCAGGGAAAATTTTTGGCCATAAAATGCCAAGGTCTTGGTGGCTAATTGCTTTGCGCAATCAGGGAAAGATTAAGAAGGTTTTTACATGGTAGGCCCAAACAAACTGCATAAGGCAGCAAGGTCCTCAACATAAACATGATGGACTGGTTGTTGCACGCCCTGTAATTCCACATTAGGGGCATCACGGGGTTCTGTAAATTGAATAAACTAAACAAAAAAATAAGGTTATTGTAAGATAATTTTCAATCAAAATGTAATAAAGATAAACTGCCTATCAATCCTTTCAGTGAGGTATAATTTTTTAAATAAATGGACATTTAGAGAATAGCATATGAAACGCATGGGATTAGGCCCTTGAGTTTTGACATAACCTGGCAAAACTTTAAAATGGAGGGGAAACTAGTAAATTAAAACTGACTCTGAAAGTGTCAGCGGCAGGTGAAGTCATCATTAGTTTGTCCACAGATTCTCAAATTGCAGTTTTGCCATGATTACTCCAAATAAAGCAGCAATGTCTCACTTGACAGGGGATGGGTGCCTCTAAGGTCCGCCTCATGTAAGGACGGTCCTAAGGGTCAGGAACAAGTTTGGGATACCCAACCTGCCCGCACCTGATTGCTCTGACGTCTGTTTGACCATGTGGAATTTGGTGGATTATAAACTTCAATGCCAACAGGTAGGGTTCAATAATAATGGGGTAGATTTTGCTGATGACCCGATGCTGTCAGCTGCCATGCCAGAAGTTTTATGTTGTTGGCTTTATTCACCAAAGGTGCAATGTTTTCAGCCATTGTGGCCAAAGGATTGACACTAGCTACATTTGTCCCTTCACCACATTCTGGTCCCAATTTGCTGAAACCTTGATGCAGATTCCCTCAATCCTCCATACCAATTCCCCAGTTGTTAGTACAGAGATTATTAGTGAAATTCTCAAAGGGTAAGCCATAACCCACCTCTCGTCCACAACATGGGCGATCTTACTCAGGGAGATTAGAGAGGCAGCTGAACTTCTTAAACCTTTTTTGGACGTGAAAGTGAGAAACACCAGTTCAAGCATAGGGGATGCTCCCCCAGACTTACATTATCCTTCCATTTTCCTCAATGGGAGTAAAACCACCGGGTTTGAGTGAGAGCCACGTTTTTGTGTGTCTTGGGTAACTTGATTGTCATCAGCATCACAATCTTTGGGGGAAGGCACGGAGCATTGAAACGGGTAGCGTGGAAAGCCTCAACAAGCTCCAAAAAGTTAGCACAGCCCCAAGCGCCTACACAGATAAATTTGTAATCTGGATAGCCTTTCCAAGCGGTTAATTGTTAAAATGATCTGCAGGAGCTTCAGAAAGCCAAAATGGCGTTGACTTGATCATCCTCCATGCCCTCAATTACAATGGGCTCAGGTTCCGATGGGATTGTCCTCTAAACGTGGACAACTGTAAGACATGGAAGATGGGATGTGGCTTCCAGTGGGCTGACAAATTCAAACGGAAAGCGCCATTTCTCATGTCCTCATCCAACAAATGGGGCCTGAGCATTTGCTCACAAACTTGCATGAGGACATTTGCATGAAAAAGTGCTGCATGTCCAACTTGATGTGTGAACCTACCTTAAAATCATGCGCCAGGAGACGCTTCCAATCTACAAACTGTTTATGCTCACTAATGGCATTGGTCAAGTGTTCCCAAACCAAGGACTGGGTGGCATATGTGCTGAGCATGTTCTGCTGCAGCTGTACCTCCGGATGAAGGCACATGCCAACTGGGAACGACAGTTTACACCCCAGGAAATCCACATAGGTAGAGAAACTTGTGGATGCATGAGTTTCGTTATTATATGCAAACTGGGTGAGCATAAGGGCGTCCGCTCAGGTATCCTGAGCAACTGTAGCATAGCACCGCAGGTACTGTTCCAAGATATGATTGACCCGTTCAGTTTGACCATCTGACTGTGGATAGTATGCAGAGGAGAGACAGGTCATAATTTTAAAATCACTAAGAGTCTATTCCAAAACCATGTCATAAATTGGGTCCCGCGGTCACTGATGATTCCTTGATAAAGTCCAATCATAGAGAGCACGTGCTCAAGAACATGAGGGCGGTCTTCTCATTGGTGATGGTGGATTAGCATGGGATAACAAGTAAAATTTAGTGAAACATTCTACAACCAGCATAGCCGCTGTAAAACATATAAAGATGTAACTTGACAATAAAGTCAATGGACATCAACGTCCACTGCCCTTTTGCCTGCTGCAAAGGGTAAAGGAGGCAATTCTTTTCAGACCAATTCAATTTGGGCCACGCACAAGTTATGCAGTTAGTGATCCATGCCAGAACATCCTTTGGCAGGCCTGGCCAGTGAAGGTGCGCTTTACTAAATCTATGCATTTCTTGCAACCTGGTGACCAACTGCAGGGGAATCATAATGATCTTAGATGACTTTGGTCCATAGGAGAGGAGGAAACCTCAAACACACCATCAACAGGGTAAGCCCCTTGGTCAGAGAATAAAGTGAATGATTGGGAGTTGGAAGTGTCAACCACTCCAAAAGTTCCACTCCTTCCACATATGACACCTGAGCCACTAAGATCCGCGAAAGCAAGGGCGCATTTGGACCTAAATCTGCTAATGAAATCACAGGAGAAAAAATGGCTAAAATCTGGATTGGTGGTATAACCGTAACAAGGTCCACCTCATTCATTTCAGCTGGGCAAAGCACAGTATTACAACTCAAAAAATGGGAAGTACAATCAATGATCCCTTTGCGAGATCATAAAATAAAAAACTGCACAAATCTCAGCAGGTTCAGGCATTTCAGTGCGGCAACGTCTTCAGATTGTAGAATATAGGATTGCTTGGTGGTCAGCCTGCAAGGTCAACTCGTGATGAGCCCCTGTAAGAGGTACTGCCAGTGGGTCAAGGCCAACGCCAAGGCAGCCAGCTCCTTTTTGTAGATGGACCAGGATTGCTCTGCTGAGAAAAACTTGTGGGAAAATATTCAACTGATTGTTACAAACTATTGTGCTCTTGGAGCAGGACAGCCCCCACCACAGCGAAAAATGCATCACATGCAACAATGTAGAGCATGGAGAAATACACATGCTTAAGGACGGGAGGTGACAAAACACCTCATTTATTTTATCAAATACCTGCTGACACTAGGGTGTCCAGTGGAAGGGAACATTTTTTGCCCATGAGAAGAATCAGTGGTGCATTTAACTGCGATAGTGAGGGGTCAAATTTTTCAGGAAGATTATGGTACCCAAGAAGCTTTTCAGTTGCTTCTGAATCGTTGGAGTCAGCCATTCACGGATGGCATCCAGTTTACTGGGCAGAATGGCGCACTCATCTTATAAGATGATTTACCTAAGAAGGTAAATTCCTCCTAATAGAATTTGCATTTTGAAAGCTTGACAAACGAGCTGGCCTTAGGTAGGATAGCGACCACCACCTCCAATTTTTTGCAGCTGTTTGTGGGATGGGGAGTATTCCAGGATATCATCAATATATACACCCGCGAAGGAGAATTGGATCACCTAGAACATTATCAATCATCCTTTGGATGTTGCAGGCGCGTTCTTCAACCTAAAAGGCATTAATTGAGATTGAAAATATGCTTTTCCTACACTTTTCTCTCTCATTGCAATCACTTTTGCAACTTATTCAATTCAAGTCTGATTCTAGTTTGATAATCTCACAGAGGAGACTAGTCTGCGCCCATGTCAGGGAGCAGTTGGGCAAGTAAGTTAAGAGGAGCAAGTGGTAGGCCTGCAGCCTCAAACGTTCAAAAACGCCCAAGAGAAACCGGCGGAATAGAAAAAAAAAAAAAAACTGGCAGTCACTATTTCCCCAGAAATCCTCGCTTGGCAAGTGCAATGCAACCAGTTTTCAACACGCCGCACTCCCAACCACTCTCATCAGTGGAACACAGAGTCTGTGTGTTTCTGGACATCCAATAAACAGCTCTATGGGAAAAATTTTGTGGGGTTGTGCACACTTTTTCCTGACTGCGGTGTACGTTGCACCTCACTCCATGTCATGCGGTTGGCTGGACCTCAGTTTCAAAAACAAGGAGTCAGCAGATGAAGCTGCTGTGGTGCGCGTAGTGATTGATCTCCCCCAAAGGGCAACGGGTCATCAAAACCAAATGCACCAGATGGACAAAATCCAACCAAATTTTCCTCACGTTTGACTTTTTGCCTACTATGGTAAAACGTGCCATTTTGGAGCAGCACCTGAAAAATGGACTCACTGTATATAACGAAATACAATCTTTTGAGATGCAACGCTTTACACTGATGCCAAACCTGTGCACCATCAAAGCCATCGCAGTTCTGACCCCAACTGAGGATATTGCAAAGGACCTAACCCAGATCCCACACTCCACATATATCGACATTGAAGGGCATACCACCCACCCTTTCCGGGTAACCATGGACAGCGCGCCCCCCATCTGCACCCACTGTGATGCGTTCGGCCATAAGGCGCATGCATGCCCCACCAAGGAGGGCATCACATTCCAAGAGCACCCTTGGAGGCCATGTCCAGCGGAGAGGCACACTATGAACCAACTGCAAGCACCAAAGAGGCCTTCCCGTGGGGAGCACAAGGCTGCTACCTACTGGTAGAACCTATTTCCCTGCAAGAGCGGAAGAAGGCCAAGCAGGCCTGCAGGGCTGTAACCAAGGAACCGGCCAAAGTCACCACCACTATCCCACACTCCCAACGCCAGGAGGACATTGAAACCTTTATGGCGGAAGCAACTTGGTATTCCCTAAACCAATCAGATTGGGAAGCCCATGCCAATTGGGCCACCCAATCTGAGGATCCAATGGGTGACTCAATCTCACCCAATCTTTGCAACCAAGCTCCAGTTGAAACTGACTTGGGGTCCAACCTACCTGAAAAAAAATTTTGGCCCAATTGTTGGTGCACCAAACTCATCTGCACCACAAAAAATTCGCTCAACATCGGGGAAACAAAAAGCAAAGGCAAAAGCCAACGTGAACCTTTCTGCTAAAATTAACAAAACTACTGATAGTGTTGCTTCAAACACCCATGCTGCCGTGAAGGCCCATGGGGATCTAGAGGAGGCTAGTGGGCCCAAGTGCCCACCCCCTCGCACCTAAGGTGCGATGGGGGAAACCTTTACTTTAGGGACGTTGAATATCGTTGGACTCAAGGCCTCGCCATCCTGGGCTAGGAAACTGAGTTTTTTACAAAAAAAATTTACCCATGGATATCCTGGCCATCCAGGAGTCCCACTGTCTGTGAGGTTCTGAGAAAGCTTAGAAACCATGCTCTTCCCATCCCTATCCTTTTGGTCAAAGCACTGTGGGGTGCTAGTTCAAAAAAACAATTTTTTCAAATTTTTATTGTCAGAATCCTTCCTCAATGGCCGAGTCCTTGTTGTCACTTTCTTGTGGGCCAACGTGGCACATGCTATTGTCAACATCTATGCCCCAATCTGTGCATGAGAGCATCAGGAATTTTTCTCATCAGTTGAATCCCTCCCATTACCCCCAGACCCTTTTGTAGTCGGTGACATGAACTGTTGGCCAAACACACCCATGGACCATTGGCTTCCTCCTCCCACGCCCCCAGGGTCACGTAGAACTTTGCATTCTAAAGGCCACCCTTGGGTTAATAGATGCACTGCCGCAGCAAGCCCCTCTGCTCAAAAACATGACGTGCCCCCACGTCCACAATGGCCAATTAAGGTCCATGACCCGCATCAACCTTATCCTTATGCTGGCGAAATTCCAACCCCACATTTCCCACTTTAAAACAACAAAAATTGAATTCTCCGACCACCAACTGGTCTCAATAGCCTACCACCTACCTGTCACAGTGGCTAAGGCCCCACATTGGTGCAAACTCTGCCCCCCAAATTTGCATCACCAGGATTTTCCACTTGGGTGGAATCAGCAACTTTGGCAAAAGAGTTTTTTACACCGTTCTGCGTGGATCCCATCTCTACATGGTCAACCTTCAAAGAGGATACCATCCGCCACTCTTGCCACCTCTCCTCCCGGCGCTCACGAGCCACATCAGCTGTCATTTCGCGCGCTCTAGCAGAGTTGGCACACCTGGAGTCCAACATCCCAGCTACAGGCTACAGCCCTGCATGGGGCTGGAAGTGGGCAGAAGCAGCCGCCCACCTCCACGCGCTTGAAAGGCAACACAAACATCAGGTTTGTGTTCAATACAGGGTCAAATGCATTACAGAGGGCGACAAGTGCACCGCATATTTTTTAAAAAAAATTTGCACCATGCCAGAGTGTGGCCTGCACACAGGTGCGAAGATCAGACGATTCCGTCGCGGATATGCCAGCCAAAGTGGCAATTGAAATACAAAAGTATTACTCCAAGTTATACCAATCTGATCCAATTCAGAAGGCTGAAGTGGCGGAATTATTCAACCAAACCCACATCCGCACAATTTCCCAATACCCAGAAATAATGAATTTGATTACTCCAAATAAACTATGGACAGCCATCTGCGGTGCACCAAATTGGAAATGCCCAGGCCCAGATGACATTCCATGTGAATTCTATAAAAAGTACTTCAAATATATATCCCCACTGCTGCTTGACTCACTTAACCAGAGCCTTCTGGAAACGCGCCTCCTACCAGGAGGACAAGAGGCCTTCACTGTCACACTCTTCAAGAAAGGGGACAATCTAGACTTAGCCAACTGGCGCCCCATTTCTTTAACTAACATGGATACAAAAATTTTAACTAAAATTATGACTAACCTTTTAGGGATTGTAGCATCTGCCACCATCTCCCAGAACAATTCAGTTTCATACCCAGAAGGTCAATTTGGGACAACGTGCACTCTGTGGCTAACGCATGCCAGTCCACAGCCTCTGGGGCACTTGTATTCTTGGACCAACAGAAGGCCTATGATAGAGTAAACAGGGAATACCTCAGGGCCTGCCTCCATCAATTCCGCACCCCTCGCTTCATCAACTGGGTAATGCTGCTCACAGAATCTGCAACAATGGCAGTGCATGGCCCTGGCTTCCTAACAGAAGTAGTCCGCCCTCAAAGGGGCTTACGACAAGAGGACCCCCTTAGCCCACTCTTATACAACTTCAGCCTTGACCCACTACTTTGAAACGTGAATGCCCACCTCACTGGGGTCCATTACCAGGCCAAGCCCCAGTCAAGATGATGGCGTTTACAGATGACTGTGTGGTTGGGGTGTCTAATAATAAAGATGCACGTGCACTTGAAGCTCTCATCTAGGAGTATTCCCGGGTAAGTAATGCTGCACTGAATGCTTCCAAAACCAAAATCATCCTCCTTGGTCGGTTTCAGAACTGCTGGGCCCCAGCAACCAGTGCCCAGCCCATCTGCTCGCACACGTGCTCGCCCTCCCAGCTCACCCCACACCGCCCCACTAGTGCTCCCCTTCGTGCCACGACCTACCATAGGGCCAGTCCGCCATCTGGGCGTGTGTGTGAAGGCAGGCGGGTATGCATAAGCAGTAATGGAAAGTCGTATTCTAGAAAACGTGACAAAGCGCATCGCCTCCATCAGAGCCCACCCTACTTCCCTTACTGGCAGGGTTGTTTTAGCCAACTCTATGCTCCTCTCCAAAGTCTGGTTTGGAGCCCACGCCATCCCTTTATCCCCAAGATTTTTCAAATCCTTGTATGCCCTTCTGCAAGGATGGCTTTGGTCAGGCCGCCCACCACCAGTATGGCTAGAGGTCATGTTTGGCCCTCATCATCATGGTGGCATGGTCCTGCTTAACTTCAAAGCCTTTGCTGCCAAGATCCTGGGCACCTGGATTGCGGCCATCACTGCCCCTACGCTCCCCTCCCAACACTGGTCCCACGTGGCCCGCTCCAACTTCTCCCGCGCCTTGGGCCTTAACAATCCATCAAACCCTCACTCCTTGATGAAATACCTGGCTTCACACCCATTGGCCACAGGTCCTCACGGTACTAAAACCCACTACAAATGAATCCTCCTCTCCATGCGGAGCGCTGAGTGGAGAATTCATATTAGCAGACACACAGCCCAGAGAGGCCGCCCCTCTCCTCAGTTCAAAAAGAGGTACAGGGGCTACCCATCCAAGATGGCGTGATCCCCACACGGCCCCATGTCCTATCCAGGGTGGACTACCTGGACATGATGGACATCCCTTACTCCATTGAGACTCATAGGACTATTTGGAAATATGCACACCATCCTTTGTTGCAGCCTCAAATCCGTTCCCATGTGTGGCGCTGCCTGAGACAGGTGTACCATACGACTGAGCGCTCTAACACTTTACACTCATCCTGCATCATGTGTGGCCAGTATGGAACGCTGTTCCACCGCATGGAGAAGTGTCCTACCTCTAGAGTGATATGGCGCGAAGTTCAACGTCTGCTTGGCCAGGATCAAACACATCCCCTCAGTCTGTCAAGAGATATGTTTGCTTTAACAATGGCTTCCCCCCTTCCACCTCCCTCCGTGCTTTGATGGTTGCAATCGCCATGTGGACCAACCACACGATTGTCTTGGATGCCGTCACAGGCTCAACCCCCACCCTCCCAGAAGCTGTCCACAGATTCTGGTCTCATTTGGTGGAACACTTTCAGGCGTGGATATTTGGATACCTACCACCATGTCACTGACAGCTGGTCTCCTCCTGGTTCCCAGTTTGGTTCATCAAATCAGACCCTTTCCTCCACACGTGTTCAATTGTGGCTACGGCCTCCTCACACGTTCCCTCTCCCTCCCCATAGTGGCGTTCCCGCTGGCAACAAGAGATAGCATCGCTTCTCTGGGGTGCCTTCCCTGTTATAAGTTTTGTTTCTTTTGGGTCAAATTTGGAAGTGTCCATCCCATGGTCAGCCTTCCTCGCAATAAATTTGAACTTTAAAATATGCTTTTCCTAGTATGGATAGTGATAAGCCATTCCAGACCTTCTATTACCCAAATTTGATTAAAAGTGTTTACAAGATTGAGTTTCATATATACTCTTGATTTCAAAATTGCTTGACCAATTGTCTGCTTCAGCGGAAGTTGGTAGAAGTCATGAATAGATATATTGCTGAGGTTGCCATAATCAACTCAGAGTGAAGTGAACCATCTGCTTTTTGGAAAAGACAATGGGTGAGGAAAATGGGGATGTCTACTTAAACAGCCACCACTTCTTCACCATGTCATTTAACCATGCATCAAGAGCAACCTCCTCCTCCACCGTATGTGTGTTTAATGGGAAGTTTATATTCACCACATCCACCTTTGTCTGAAAATAGAACTGCTTCCATATGTGTTGAAGGCGGTTAGACTTACAGAATAAAAAATGCTCTGGTAGCTCATAAACGCTGCGGGAAAATCTGGCAGAAGGCCCTTTGGGATAAATGAAGGTCATAATAGACCCTCAGCTTCAAGCTTTAATGAGAGTGTCAAGCTTTGGAAACTTGCCCCCCAGGCATAAACAAACTACAGCATGTAGGAATCCACTTGGATTCTCATATTCTGGCATGCCACCATAACACCAAAAATTAATGTGAACATGAGGTCGGGAATCATAGAGAAGAAATTTCAGAAATTAAACTTTTGGACTGAAAAAGGTACTAGACGCCGTACTCTGAAAGATGGTTGGGAGACTGATGATGCGACTAACATCTCTGACCTCAGGTCCAATTCTAATTGAGCTTCTGAGCTAACTCCAGACTCATGAAGTTACCCAATACACTTGTGTCAACAAGGGCCTCAAAGGACACCTGATTACCTTAATTCTAATTTCCTTGGGTAATAAAAAAATTAGGTGTAATTCTGTTTATTGGAGTTTGCACTTGATTCTGCTGACAAAGTAGAAATAGTAACTAATTCAAAGGGGAATAACAGGTTTTGCAGGAGCAAAATTGGTGTAGGAAAGGGGTTGGATCATACATCGATGAATCCCCCCCTTGGGTTGGGACCATCTAGTACTAAAAAAAAAAGAAAGGGGTTGGATCACATACTCCCCCAAATGGTTTTGTCAACTGAGGGAAAAGTGATCTGTGGATAACCAGCCCTGTGAAAAGGGTCATGTCAGCCCCTGGAACCAATATGGATTCTTAATTGACATTGGGTTCAAAAACCGAGGCTAAATTAGCAAATTTAATCGTAAAGTTACCATTTTTAGCGTAGGAGTTGTGTGGAGTATCACAAAAATTGAAGTCTCTTCCATGCATATCTGTTTAACTGTTTATTAAGGGGACGTCAAGCTTTGGGCCTTGCTCAAGGAAGGCCTCAACAAAGGAAGCCCATTTAGAGGCTTCAGCAAGTATTGATAATAAACAGAACAGGTGGTTAGGACGCGGCACAGGAAATTTCAATGCTGCTGAAACTAAAGTAATTAGTGAGGTGGGGTCGCCTGCCTAAATTGTAGAAAACAATAGACCCAGAACCCACTGGAAGGCATCATTTCAACTGCATCCTGAAAGCACACGCTCTGCTGAGCATTTTTCAGGAAAGCGGCACTGTTCAGTGCAATTTCAGACTGCATCTGCAACTTAGTTATACATTAAGGACCTTATTCACAACCTCATGGGAGGGAATAACCAAATATACTACTTGAAGGTAAATCTAGGGAAAGTGAAGGACAATGGGGCAGTACAGCCATGGAGAAATTACTCTAATTCAATCTGAGTGCTGCTCACAAAATTGGAAATCAACTAGACAAACAACAGAAGGAATGCTATTGAATGCATGTTCATCTGGTAGATGGTGACCCCTGCTGCGCACATCTCATAGAGGAGAGCAGAAATTCTGGGAACAATGGACAGTCAAATATGGCAGGAAATGACAGATAAAGTTTAAACTGGCCTGAAAGTTGGGGTGTAAAGACAAAAAATGAGCCTGAATGACAGGGCACTACTTCCTGAATGGCTGAATGGTTTGTGAAAAAAGACAATGAGTGCCAGTGTTCTGCACATGTGAAAAGCAACCCAGCGAAAAGCCAGGCTGTTACAGCCCCAGGGCCCGCAGGCCTGGGTGTGAGAAAGTATGGGATTTGGTTGAGTGGTTTGGATTTTCCCATGGGAGAACTTAGAATGGTGTTATTGGTGAGAGTTTAGATTCTTTCCTGAATCAGAGTTTTCTAGCCATAAATGCTGATATCCTGGTGGCGCATTGCCTCAGCAAGTGGTGAAAGTTCCAGAAAATTTTTAATATGGTAGGATAATTAACTTAAGAAGGCAACAGTGTCCTCAACCTGATCGTGATGGCCCAGTTGTTTCATGACCTGTAATTTTACATTAGGGGTGTAGTGGGGTTGTGAAAAAGAACAATTTAAGAAAAAAATGGGTTTGAGGTAAGGAGATTTTAAGAGAAGCTTATCAAAGAAAAATTACCATCAATTCTCTTAATGTGTCTGATTTTTAAAATATTTGGTTGTTAAAAATATAGCTTATAAATGAATGGGATTGGGCCCTTAAGTTTTGACCTAACCTGAAGGAACTTTGAGTGGGTGGAAACTGGTCAATTAGAACTGACTCCAAAAGTGTCAGCGGCAGCTTTGTCATCAGTTCATCCACAGACACTCAATTGTATTTTGCCATGATTATGCCAATATGAGTGACAATGTCTTGCTCAATGGGTAACAGGAGCTTCCCAGGGACACCCCACATAAGGGCAGACCTAAGGGGTCATGAACAGGTTTTGGATGCCCAACCCACCTGCACCCGATTGATCTAGCATCTGTTTGTCCATGTGGAGGGTTGGCAGATTGCTATTTTAATGCCAACTGGTAGGGTTCAATAATGATGCTAATTTTGCTGATGGCCCAATGCTGTCAACTGTTTTAGTTAAAAATTTTGATGTTGGCTTTTCCCACCAAAGGTGCAAGGCTATTAGTAAATGAAGTCTAAGTCTTGATGCTGTCAGCTACATTTGTCCCCTTCACCTCATGCTGGTCCTAATTTTCTGAAACCTCAACGCAGATTCTCTCAATCTGCCATACCTTTACCCCGTTGTTAGTACAGATGGATGGCGGAATTCTCAAAGGGTAAGCCATGACCCACAGTTTGTCCACCACATGGGCGAGGTAGCCCTGGGAGATTATGGGGAAGCTGCCTTCTTACGCCTTTTTTGGATGGTAAAGTGAAAACTCCCGTCCAAGCATAGAGGATGCTATCCTGGACTTACACAAGAGGTGTCAAATTAAGAATAATATCTAAGTGAGATACTAAGTAAAATTAATTTAAATATATTTTTTTATTTTTGTTTTTAAACATTTTTGCATATATATAATTTTTATTAACTTTTATTTTTTGTTTTACTTTTTATAGATAATATATATTTACTTTTAGTACCATTTTTATTATGACTCAACCATCTATAAGCCCATTAATAATATTTTAGATTTTAAAGGCATCCGCTGCCAATTTTAAATTACTTCAAAAGGTCCCATCCATTAGGCATCCAGCTTATGTCAGCGGCCAAATCCATGTATATCACTGTAGGGTACTCTATCTCCAATCTCTAATACTTTTATGGGTGGTAATTTAATTATCATGTTACTTCTTTGCCTTGATCCTTTTCTTAAGGGTTTCTTTGAATGCTTTTGATTGTCAATTGAACATATTGTTGGATAGTTAATTGATATTGGTCAGGATCTTCCTCAACATTAATTACAAGGATGAGAATGAAATTAATGGTAATGCTGCTTACCTGTCATTGAGTAATTTGAAGGGTGGTTTTCCAGTTGATGAATGATAGCTAATATTATAGGCAAACATTACCAAACTTAAGTATTGGGCCTAAGTAGACGTTTTCCCTGCAACCAGCTTCTGTATCATAGCAGCTAAGGTAGCGTTTACTCTTTTAACCAGTTCATTTGTCTCTGGACAATATGGGACTGGTACAACTCATTTGATTCCCATAAGTTTGTTTAATCAGCGTATGACAAAGGAAGTAAAGTTTGTTCCATTATCACTTAGGATTACCTGAGGGCAGCTGTTACAATATCTCACCTGATCCAGAATAAACTTCGCGGGATTCATAGCATTATATTAAGCCATAGCTTTAGTTTTGACCCATCTTGTAAGGTGATCAATCATGACTATGTTATATCGCATCCCCCTGATGCTTGTCTAAGAGGTCCAGTAATTATGGATACTATATGCCAGGCAAACCCTGGTCACATTAACCAGATCCAGCCACATTTTTGTGTGGCTTATGGAGTTGACACTCCACACAACAGGAAATAAAAACGCCACATCATATTTTAGTGATTCCCAATAATAATATTGGAGAATGCGCTCTAAAGTATTTTTGAGGCCACAATGGCTGTTAACTTTGTGAGTAGTGCAATTTAATTCCATTTTTTTGGATGGTTTTAGGAACAGAAGCCTCTCTTATTATTCACTAGTTTGTATAATTAGCCATCATTTTGTTACATTCATTTCATAGCTTTTCTTAGAGAAGTTTTGAACTTCTGATGGCTTGTCGTCTAATTCACCTTTCACCATTGACTAAATTATGGTCATCAGCACATTCTTATACTGCAAGAATTGCCATCTGTCTGGATAGTCAAATGGAATTTTGGTCTCTTTCTCTGGCACAATGTTCCATTTCATAGTCATAGGCCCGAAATTCTAGGGCCCATCAGGCTATTCTCCTCTCAGGTTCTCTTAAGTTATGCAACCAACGGAGAGATGCATGGTCTGTTATAGCCTTGATATGCATACCATGAATAAAAATATGGAACTGCTTGCAAGTTTAGATAACCGAAAGATATTTACACTCAGTTAATGTATAGTTTTTTAGCCTTCTTTAAGGTATGGCTGACAAGCCACTGAGAGCTCTTCACCTTGTTCATCAACTTGACTATATATGGCACCTATAATCATAAGAGATGGATCTTATTATATATTTAATGGCTGATTAAAACTCAGATATAAATATTGGGCTCTTCACCAAGTACTTCTATAGTTATAAAACGCACCTTGGGCCATCTCATTCCATTGAAATCATTTTTTGGATCCTTAAGCAGATGGAATAATGGATCTGCTATTTTTGCAAAGTCCTAGTGAATTAGCAATAGTAACTGACTATTTTCAAATAGACTTATACATTGCAAATACTCTTTAGTGTTAAAATCCACTCAATAGCTCCAAATATATGTTTTTGAGGATTACAATCCATCTGCGTTTATAAAAAAGCCCAAGTATTCTAGTTAATCCTTAAAGAAAGAACTTTTTAGGGATTGCTTTTTTGATTGGCGGAGATCAGTTTCTTAAACATTTCCTCTAAGTGTTGCAAGTTATTAGTGAACATTTGACTAAATACTGTAATGGCATCTAAATAGACTAAAAAACAAGTGTTGGAAATCTGGCATAATGGAATACAATCCACTAAAAGGTTGTACTGGAGTTAACACCCACTGATACAACAGGAGAGCAATATGATGATCGCCATTGCTCAAAAATGTTTTAGCCTAAAAATGGAGACCAAGAGCTCTTAAAATTACACCTTTTTTATCTGGAAGGAGCTACTACTGTTCAATCTTCAGAATCTTAACGCACAGAATCTTTTTGGCTGCCAAATAAACAACTCCCTATTTTTCCTCCATTTTTTCTATTTTATGATAATCTGTTTGGCCACTTTCCAGCCCATACGCTCAGCTACTCAGCTTCTCCAATTCTCAATATACTCATCTCATTATCAGAGGTTCAGGCGGAATTCCTAAATTTTGGCTGAAGTCAAATTGCTTAGCGTTGACTCATATTAAATCTTATTAAATATTAAATCCTCACATCTCAATTCTAATAGAAAACCAATGATTAGCCAATCCATAATTTAGGCTTATAGTCCAGTCATAAAAATTTTTATTCAACAACAGGATATCTTAAGATTAGATAATACCTTATCCATAGCCCATTGAAAAGTAGCAGGAGCGTTACACAAGCCTTTGGGCATCCTCATAGGCTGGTAAAGCCCTTGTGCTGTTATTATAGCACACTTCTCTTGGTCCTTGGGTGGAATATTAATCTGCCATTAACTTGAGATGAGGTACATTACCAAAAAGGATTTCGCCCCACCTAAATAATCAATTGCATCATCAATTTTTAGAAATGAATAGGGATCCTTTTTCTTGATTTTATTAAGATGACAATAGTTTATTAAAACTTTCTTGACCCATTTTTCTTTTTAACGATCAATATTGGGCTAGCCCATAGACTGGATGAAGGCATGAGCAATCCATGCACTGACAACTTCTCTATTTCCTAGGATTACTGCCTCAGCTGCTCTGGATCTCTAAATGAACCTCATGCTAATTGGGGTGTCTTCTCTGGTACCAATTTAATATCATACATTTTCTGCGCACCCTAAATTTAAGTAATTTTGTGCAAAAAAATTCAGTATTGTTTTGATAAAACTATTACTTCATTCTGTTTATCTTTTGTTCATCCAGTTAATTGTTCCTGTGCGATAAATACTTAAATATTTTTGCATATCTGGTAATCACATTTCATTTCATTCCAAAATTTTGGAAAGAGTGGAGCTCTATTATAGGAATCTACTGAGAAAATGCAAATATTGATTTGCTTGATTTTAACCTGCGTTTTTCCCAGATTAATTACTTAAGTACAGATTTCCCCATAACCAGGAATTATAATACCCAAAGTTAGCCAAGGTTTAATTCATACTTTTTGCCAATGAGCCTTGATATCAACGTATAATTGCCCAGAAATTCCAAAATCAGTCCAGTATCAACCACTTTCTGCATCCCAGGCAGATTGGTCAATTGTTTTTTCACTCATATTGATATCCATCATTTTTTGCTCAAACATTTGGTAGCAACTAAATCTTCTTTCCAACTAGTTTATAACCAACTGGAAAGATGCCGTCTTCATAAATCACGTTATAAAAAAATTTTCCCTTTGAGAGGAGCATCCCCTTTTTGATGGTAAATCAATGGAAGCGTCTGACCCAAGATCTTTAAAGTAACTACCTTAAAGTAGCACTTTAACCATACTTTTGCATGAATTCAGGGCTGAAGAGAGTATCATAATTTTGATTAAGTATGACGATCACTGACTTGAACATGACTAGAGACCCAAAATGAAGGGGTAAATCACTATAAGCTTCACAGAAAGTAATAGGGTTAGTCCTTCTGTCCCATACTTCTTTTGATGTGCTATAAAGCATAAATTCAGACATTTTACCAGTTTGGTAGAAACTATATTGATCAGAGAGACACTATTGGTGGTGGCTCTTAATCCCACTTAGATAATAAATATTTAGTCATAAGTAAACTCAGAGTATTGTGAAGTTTTATTTAAAGAATATATAATGGAATTGGTTGCCAAATCTAGATTATGAATAATTTGGACAGATATATCAGAAAATGATTTCTTGATAGTGATAGGAATCTAAATGTTAACATCTCCCAGTTTTGTTTTTAGCAATTCATACGAGCCATCATCAGTTTTGCTCTTTTCCAATAATTGGTGAATATTAGGTCGAGCAACCTCTAATATAATTAAAAGATAAGTTGCCTTTGCTTTCACTTGAGTTATCACATTGAAATTTGGATCCATGCCCTGATGGGAAGCAGGTCATCAACGAAAAGGTCAGAGATGTCAATTTCCTGAAGCTTATAGCAGAACCTGAAACCCTTAGATCTAGATTGTTCCTCATCTAGACTGCAGGGCCTTTTCCTAAAAATACAATGGCATTTTTCCTTAACCTGGATAAGTTTCATCTAATCAAATATTTTAGTGCTCCAGCACTGAGCAGCATAATTTCATTTATTACCACATTTACTACAAGAGATGCGTGGCTTATTGTTAGGCCATTTTGGTCCATCAAGATTTCCCATTTGTTTGGAAAAATCCTTTTTTTGGTTTGGGGGTTTTTTTGCCAAAATTTGTGTTAAAAAGCTTGTTGTTATTGTTTAAATCTTCAATTTGGTGAATTTAAAATTGATGCTAAAGCACTAAAACTCTCTTTGCTTTGACATCAAAATCAAAGCCAGAGAAATTTTAATAACTTACAGAAAATTGCTGCTTGATTGAGCCAATAATTACAAATATTGATGCTCTCAACGCCTGATGCCCCGCTTGGGGTGTGGTGCGCCACCATCTGGCATATTTTAGCCACCGCCAAATGCGCGCCCAGGCTGGCTCTGCTAGCTCCCCTAAAGCTACTGGGCGTTATGTCCCCCTCAGGACTTGTCCCATTACCTTGCAATTTCCCAGGTGGAGCTCCAGAGCCCTTTGGTGCTCCCACAGAGCAATTTTCATTTTAGCTTCTGGGTTGAATATGGGAACCTCTTTCCATATGCAAGCGCAGCCATCATTGAGTTGGCCACGGTGGTGTTTATTACTGCTGGCTTCATTGATTTCTGACCTTTAAGGGGTATTTTGATCTCAGCTTCTGTTTTAAGGCCGATGCAATAGCAACATACAAAGTGCTGTTAATTTAAAAATATTCCCCTTCCTTCATTTGCACCCAGCACCTGAATGAGGCCACATTGGTGGTCCAGTTCTCTGGGTTGCCCTCCCACCTTTCCCCTGAACGCCTCCACCATGAGCTCCTGGAAAATTAAGCCATTTATAGTGCAGACCCCGTGTTGCAGTTTGTGGTTCAAATGGAGCAGATTGTCTGATAGGGCCTCATGCTTCTGTGACAATCCGCTCTTTCCATCATTACACCCATATTGTGATTCCCCCTTGTACTGTGATCAGATTTGCCCCTGATCACCCATTTTGGGCATGCGTCAAGAATGGCCACACTGTTTTCCTCTTGTGCTTTTTTTTAGTACTAGATGGTCTTTCCTCTTGTGCTTTGAACTTGACCATTTGAAGCACAATTGCCCTGTGGTTTCCACTTCCACTGATTCTGCCGCTCTCTCCATCGTCAGCAAAACTACAGCCATGCCCAAATTTTTTAAGTGGAGCTAATTCTCCTACCCCCAACCTCAGCAAATTCTAACATGGCTTTTAAATCCGCAGCCAAAAAAAATTTCAAAAAATTTAAAAAATTTGTCAATTTAAGCACCCTGAGATGATAGCTGAAACAGTGGCAGCTAAGCTGCCATGTTTGACAGTTCACAGCAAGTCAGGTGTGGTTAACTTGACAACTCCAGTGGCTGGGCCAGCATTAGCTGAGTCAAATCCTTTTGAGTGTCATGATTGGATTGATGAAAGCGACCAACCATATAAAATTTCAAACCAGATTTTGTATTGGAGAAATCATTTGGCAATCCTCCTGATTCACGCCCTTGCTGTTTATGTCCTAAAAATGGCTATTTAATATATAAAAATATATTATAAAATGGCGCTTGAAGCAGCTGCTGTTCCTGCCAAAAGCCTGCTTCTCCAGAAACTCCATGGGGCGATGGAACCCCTAGTTGAGGATATTCCTATCCCCTAATTTATCTTATGATTTTGAGGAGTAGCAAAGTATGAAATTGAGGAACGTTCTTTTTTGAAAGCTATGCTTGCATTGATGAAGAAAAAACTTCTCTTTTTGACCCCAATTATACTGAAACCCATCAGTGCATCAAATCATCTTCTTGTGTGCCTTCTCTCATCACTTTTGCTGAGCATCAACTTGCTCAATACGTTGAGGCAATGGACACTGCCAGCAACAATAGTGAAGAAAACCCTCAACTATACCTCCTTATGCCACATGCTGATGATGCTCCTACTCCAATGTTGTCCACCATGGTTCGCCAGCTAAAGCAGGCGCCAGACAAAAGTTTCTCCAAATCTTCCGCACTTTCTTATAAGGCTTCCTAGGCTGTTAGCTGAGGTGCCATATAAGCAAGTTTTCTATTTCTAATAATCCCCTTGTTTGGCCATTTGCAAATAAAGATGCATGGCTGCTCCCAATTTTTGGGTTGGGCACCACTAGTGATAAAAAAAAGTTGAGGCCAACGCTTTCAAGTGATCCACCATCTGAGAAGTGGTATAATTGTTGGTTAATTATTACTTCATAGATAAGTGTAAATGCTTATAAAGTTGGAGCACTTCCTTCATTGCAATGCAATCATCAAAATTGTTCTTGCTATTGAATGTCATCAAAACTTGTGTCTCTTAATAAAACTGATCAACGAATTCTCCCACAGTTTTAACTTTTCAGAATTGTATCCCCATATCTCTTGCTTTCAGTAAGCCATTTGTTCAAAGTACAAAATTTCATTAATACCACGTTTTTTGCCTTTCTATATGACTAATTATTCCCCTTTAAATGGGGTAATACCAAATTCTGTCAATTAGTATTTAAGCAATTTTAACTGTAACAGCTTTTTATCAATTGCTGCATTTAAACATGGTCATTTAAGAGCCAGAAGGAAGCTGGGGAATTATCCCAATGGAATGTTTGCATTTTTGGGATGGCCCTAAATTCTTCACTTTCCACAGGACTGTTCGCAGGATGACCAGAACGGCCATCCATTATAGTGTCAGTTGGTTTGTTTTTGATGGTCTTTGAAAAATGGCGGCAAATGAAATTGAATTAGTTCAGTTGGACTGAATACTCTCCATATTGCTTTCATCTTCATATAAGTCCTGATCCCTGAATATCAGTCTCCGCTTGAACACAAGTACATAGATGTTTTACATATCTGTACTTGTTTCAGGTGATGGATTTGCTTTTATTGTTTAAATTTATTGCAGGGAAGGCTGACCATGGGACGGACACTTCCGAATATGACTCAGGAAAGACAAACTTAGTACCAGGGGAGGCACCCCAGAGAAGCGATGCTATCTCTTGTTGCCAGCGGGAACGCCACTTATGGGGAGGGGAGGGGACGTGTGAAGGGGCCGTAGCCACTATTGAGCACGTGTGGAGGAAGGGGTCTGATTTGATGAACCAGACTGGGAACCAGGAGGAGACCAGCTGTTGGCGACGCGGTGGGAGGTATCCAAACATCCATGCTTGGAAGTGGTCCACCAAATGAGACCGGAATCTGTGGACAGTTTCTGGGAGGGTGGGGGTGGAGCCTGCGATGGCATCTAAGATGATCGTGTGGATGGTCCACATGGCGATTGCAATCACCAGAGCACGGAGGGAGGGTGGAAGGGAGGAGGCCATTGATAGAGCAAACATATCTCTTGACAGACTGAAGGGATGCGTTTAATCCTGGCCCAGCAGACGTTGAACTTCGCGCCATATCACTTTAGAGGTGGGGCACTTCTCCAGGCGGTGGAACAGCGTTCCATACTGGCCACACACGACACAGGATGAGTGTAAAGCGTTAGAGCGCTCAGCTGTATGATACATCCGCCCCAGGCAGCGCCACACATGGGAGCGGACTTGAGGCTGCAACAGAGGATGGTGTGCGTATTTCCAGATAGTTTTTTGGGTCTCAGTGGAATAAGGGATGTCCATCATGTCCAGGTAATACACCCTGGATAGGACATGGGGCCGAATGGGGATCACGCCATCATGGATGGGTAGCCCCTGTACCTCTTGTGTGAACTGAGGAGAGGGGCGGCCTCTTCAGGTTGTATGTCCGCTAATATAAATTCTCCACTCTGCGCTTTGCATGGAGAGTAGGATTCGTTTGTAGTGGGTTTTAGTCCCGTGAGGACCTGTGGCCGATGTGTGTGATGTGAGGTATTTCATCAGGGAGTGGGGGTTTGATGGATTGTTGAGGCCCAAGGCTCAGGAGAAGTTGGAGCGGGCCGCGCAGGACCAGTGTTGGGATGGGAGTGTAGGAGCGGTGACAGCCGCGATCCAGGTGCCCAGGATCTTGGCAGCATGGGCTTTGAAGTCAAGCAGGCCCATGCCACCTTGATGATGAGGGCCAAACATGACCTTTAGCCATACTGGTGGAGGGCGGCCTGACCAAAGCCATCCTTGCAGCAAGGCATACAGGGATTTGAAGAAGCTTGGGGAGAAGGGGATGGCGTGGGCTCTGAACCAGACTTTGGATAGGAGCATAGAGTTGGCTAGAACAACCCTGCCAGCGAGGGTAGTAGGGTGGGCTCTGAGAGAGGCGATTCGCTTCGTCACGTTGTCCAGTATATGGCACTCCATTACTGCTAACGCGTATCCACCTGCCTCCATCCACACGCCCAGATGGCGCACCAGTCCTATGGTAGGACGTGGCACGAAGGGGAGCACCAGTGGGGTGGTGTGTGTTGAGTTAGTAAGGCGTGGGCGTGGGCGAGCAGATGGGCCGGGTTGGGAACTAATTGCTGGGGCCCAGAAGTTCTGAAACTGACCAAGGAGGATGATTTCAGTTTTGGAGGCGTTCAGTGTCACGTTGCTTACCCGGGAATATTCCTGGATGAGGGCTTCAAGCGCGCGTGCATCTTTATTATTAGATACCCCCACCACGCAGTCATCTGCAAATGCCATCATCTTGACTGGGGTTTGGCCTGGCACATGGACCCCAGTGAGTTGGGCATTCACATTTCGCAGTAGTGGGTCAAGGCTGAGATTTGCTTTTATTGTAATAAACAAGTTTTTACAGCCTTTATTTAAAATGTGACTCTATACATTAGTAGATTCTTAACAATTTTTGGCATGTTTTCTCTAACTTGGAGTCTTTCTGTATAGTTAGTTATTGACCTCTGCTACAAGTTTGTTTCTACATCTACTTGGCAGTTTGTTCCTATACTTCAGTTAGATTGGCTGAGCTGTTAAAATTAGAGTGGTCTGTTCTATGCTCTCCACAATCCTTTTATGAATATTGTATATCTTCCTGAATGGAGGAAACAATGTTTTGCTCAACAAGACTCAACTACCCCCTGTAGTAAGCACTAAATGTAAACTTTTGGGTCAAATTTACTGCACAGGTTTGGACTGTTTGTAAAGTAGAGAGGACACTAGTTGTATAGCGACAACTAATAAGGTTAGTCTTCTTTGAAAATGGCTTCAACCCCAATCTGGTATGCCATAACTTGAGAAAATTAACTATGGAATTTTATTCCCTCATACTCCTCAAGTTGGTAGTTTATAGTGAGTATTTAAAAATTGAATTTTTTCTAAAAAAGCTAGAATTTTTAAAGAATAAAAGTTGCACAACGGTAAGCTGCCTACTGAGGATTAATTAATTATCCTCCATAAACTTTAACCTTTGGTATTAACTTCTGGACATAGGGGCACATCTCATAAATTATCCCCTTTGGAGCAACATTCATGGTTCTGCAACCATCTAATAGTGTTAGGAACCAGAAACTGATTTTATAGGGCCGCGTTGCCAGCTTACACCTACATACTACCTCCAGAACAAGCGTTAAAAACGCTTTGTATCTTTTTAGAAAAACAACCTAATTATTTAGCGCATTTGCCTGAATGACTCACCATATTAATCCATTTATCAGCTATCAAGATCCCATTAAATACTTTTTAACGTTTTCAGGGATGATCACTGTTATAGCATTAATTGAAAACAATCATTTGATTTATATCCTTTGGTTATTTTCATGTAATCCCTTAATCAGCATCCATCAATGAATTATAGACTGTGAGTTCAAAATCCTAAAATACTATCAAATAGCTAGTATTTAAATTGTAACTAAATAAGTATTAGTTATCTTAATCTACACTGATATGGATAATGTGGTCAATAATTAAAATTCCAACAACATTCATGGAGTTAATTATACTGTTGTAATTGATGATTCCTCTCTGCAATGGTTGCAGAATCTGAAGGAGCTGGAAGGGCAGCTGGCTTTCTTTTCTTATAATTAAAAGCCTAAGACATTGAGACTTAACACCACCTCAGCGTTAAACACCAATTCGCTGATAGTCTCTCCTATCTGCCTACTGCAGTTTTAATAGCTGATTTAGCCAACAGATTTTTGATAAAATGGTACTCAGCAATATAGTAATGAACCTTGTTGCAATTTGGTCTTTGACCAACCATGGGAATTGACTTTGGCCATACACCACTAACGCTCTATAGACCAACCTTTCCCCTCATCATGATTAATAATGTTTCCTGTCAAAATTATTTTAAAGATCCACCATCAGATATTTTAATAGCATAGTCAGCCTAGAACTCAATCATTTATCATTTGACAATTGATTATTCTTGTTATTTGAGTATGGCAGATCAATTCTTTATGATGTGCCATCATATATCTTGTAAGCACCTTATCCCACACAAATTTAATCATTTATTAATTTAGTTTACAATGCTGACTTACAGTAATTTGAGAAATATTCGCTCATTAACTAGATGGTAAGGTACCCCAAATCAGTTCCATTTCCATCAATTAAGATTACCAAAAATAATCAGTTAATTTGCTCCAAGTATCCCTGTTAATCAATAATCCTAATGCCCTATAAAACTCACCGCTATCCTCATCCCAATTTTTGCTGCATAATATGCCAACTTTCTAGACCTTAATAAAAACATGTAATGATTTGCTTTACCCTTGTTCCAATTATCTGTGTCCATTGACAGATCAATTCCCATCAATCTGCCGCCAGATACTTTGATAGGATTTTCTCATGCCAAATTTAAGCTATTATTAATCGGCTATTTGATTTTAAATTCTGGTGGTTTAATTCTATCTGCTTGCCAACTGAATGCCAAGTTCCCCAAACCAAGTTTTTCCCCATGAGTCATATTTACTAATATATTTTTCCGCCAGATCTGTCCTGAATATCTCAGTTGCTCTTAATACTTTAAAAATGATCCTGTGTTTGAGCAGATGATTGCCAAAATTGCTCAGCTTAATTCTTTCTCAATTTTCTGGCCAGTTATAATAAGTTACTAGAGTAACCAGCTGAGTCTGCCACAAACAGATTCTCTAACTGATATCACTATGTTCTAAAGATACACCCAACTTTGGCTTGACCCATGTGACAAAGTTAGAAGCCTATCAGATTTCAAAAATGGGAATTCTAGAAAGACTTAGGTCTCAAAGAGAGAGATGATGCAAAAACTTTTTCTCAAAAAACCTCGTCATATATATTGAAAAGTGGATTGAAAAAGGTACAAACGCAGCAAGCAATTACTGGTATTGGCTAGTCCTGAAAGAACGCAGATTCCCCTTTATGCCAGAACTCCAACGCTGAAAGTACAACTCAATACTACTACTTTTTAAAAATTTTATTATGTTACGCTGGTTTGCCTAATGTTATATCAATCACTGCTAAAAGTACACTCTGAGACTAAAGCAGATTTAATTGATCTTTATAATAAATAATTATTCTAATATTGAGCTTTATTATCTACTATTTAGGGTATTGTCATAAAAATGGCAGAAGAAGTTTAGACTGGCCTGCCAGTTGGGATCCGTGAGCACTCAAAAAGCAAGCCAGAATGCCAGAGGCATTGCTGACTGAATGATGTTGTATGGAGCTGGGCATTGTGAAATGGCGAATTGTTGGTGTAGAGCAACAGTGAGTATGATCCTAACAATGAACCACAATGTGCCCATCCCAGACCCAGGGGGTCTTGATGCAGGGGGCGGAATCACAGAAATAGTTTCAATGAGTTCATCAGCATATGGGGTTATTTTGACTGGGGAGACAAGGAGACAAATTCTCACTTGCAGTAAGTGGATTTAAGGCCACAAAATCCCTGTTTATGTTGTTGGAAGTTCAAGATAGCAGGGTTAAAGTGCCAGAAGTATCTGACTCGCTGAATCCAATCAATGATGGAGGGGGCCATAGTGACCATTTGTACTGGTAGAGCCCATCCGGTATATGGAATGACATGCCACCAGGGAAACACCATCAGGGATGCAGCCAGAGGAATTAACACTTTGAAAAAATTGTTTGGGTTTTTGGCAAATTTTATTGAAAAGGAAAGGAAGAAAATGAACAACAATTTTCTCAGTACAATGCAACTGATTAAATAGTGGTCGTTGGGGTAGTGACAAGTCAGGATCAGGACCCTCAATTTCAACCTAACTGGCAAATTATTCAGAAATGGGCGGATTAGTTCCCAGGGAACTGATATCAAAAAATTCAGCGGTGGGCCAAGTTGCTGTCAGTTCAACCTCAAACATATGGACTGAGGCTTGGCTATGTTTCTGATGGTTGGCATGACAGCGTTTGGCCTGATGAGCGGCGGGAATCCCCCAAGGCCACCCCACATAGGGGCAGGCCCATTTGGTTGGGAATGAGTTCAGGACGCCCAACCTTCCCGTGCTCAGTTGCTGGGCCATTCGTTCAGTCAGTGGCATTGCATTGGCTGCAATGCCCAAATTGTCAGCAGGGGGCTTCAAACCCTTGTCAATGGTGTCTGATGCTGTAGCCTGCCTGTTGAGGATGATCCCCAATGACCTTGGGAGGGAGGCAATTTTTTCAATCGTCATGTTAATCAAATCAAAACCATTAGGCATTCTGGCTAATAAATCATTCTTCATACCTTTTCAACCATTTGAGATCCAAACATCAGGCTGATTATCACTTGAATTAGTTCTGATTGATTTCAATTCAATGATCTCAGCGCAGACTTTGCTGATTCCTCATAACAGTTCTGCTGAGATGAGTGTAGGTACTGGGGGTGGGATCTGAAGTGGAAGAGCTGTTACCCATCGCTTGTCTACCACATGAGCGAGATCTCCTTGAGTAACGAGGGGTACTTCCATCCTCTTTGGTGCCTTCTTGCTCAGGAATGGAAAAATGGCCCAATCAACACCCAGAGGACGTTCCCCTGGACTTACAGGTATACTGTATTCATGGAGGTATACCTATGTAAAAAAGTAAATATGGTGAGTCAACTTTGGGCAAATACTAAACCAAGTTTTTTACCCTGGGCTGGTTTTGAACCTGCTAAACTAAAATCTGACGCATAGTGGAGCAGGAAACACCCTGCTATGCTATCACTCCTCAAGCTATAACTATTTAAGTGTTAGGAATACATGTGCAATCTCTCCCAGTCGCAACTAAAATTGCAACAAATTTAGATATGTTCAACGCAATTTGGAAAGATGAGATAGAATACCTTTTTTAATAATGAACTATTGTACAAGGTAATAATTAACAGCCCTTTTTGTTTCCTAGGACCAATAAAAAGGCTAGATTTTTTGCATCTTATTAGGCGATGGGGCATATCTGTTATAAGACTCTTAAACAGTTGCAATCACATTACTAATAAGACTTAATGTCATTTGATATTCAAAAGACTCTCAGCTGCTGCCATGAATGCTAATATGAACCGCCCTGCTAAAAAAACCACTTCTTATTAGTAAAACCCATTTTTGACTGGCACTTTGTCTTTATTGACATTATAAGTCATATTGTGATTTTGTTTTGACCACCATAGGATATTGACTTTGGTCATAATAACACTAACTCCTTATAGACCTCAACTTTACCCTAACATTAATTACTTGTGTTTTTTGGCAGATTAGTTCTCAACAATCCACCATCATATAACATGCTATAATTTTTCAGATCAAGTCTTAGCAATTATTGATTTTATATACTTTTGTCCCATTTATCTGTGTATGTCAGATCAAATAACATTGATTACGGTCATATTTCACTAGCACTTCCTCCCACCTGGTTTAAGAAATTATTGATTAACCATACAATCCTAACTTCCAGTGGAATGATTTTTATCTACTTGTCAACCAAAGGCTCAATTTTTAAACCAGTTCTGTTACCATCAGTCAAGGGTTAATGATCATTCTGCAAAATCTGTCCTGAATATTTTTACCAATAAAAACTCTAAACATGTCTAACTTTAGTCAGATGATTACCAAAATGCCCCAATGTTGATCAGACCACCACCAAATGTTAACATTAACAGATGCCCATCAATTTTCAGATGCTTTTATCCACAGCCTTAGAGGACCATAAGTAGGAAGTGCTAGAAGATTTGGGTGCTACAATGAAGGCTAACTTACAAGAGGCCAGAGTATAAATTGAAAGGGTCTGGTATCAGAATAAGGACAACTGTGGCAATTCACAAGCTGGTATATATTAGTCTTGATGAAACACAGGTTTTCATTACACCGGATCCACTATGCCTGAAGTACACATCAAGACTACAGAGGATTTAGATGATTCATTTACTAAATACTTAATTACTTAGAAGTCTTTACATTTATTTTTGAATTATACTGTCTTCATACATTACCTGTTTAGCTTCTAAATATATCTATGCATATCTTGCTTTGTTGCAGTTATGATTGCAGCAGGCCCCTTGACCAATAGCTGCAAGAAATTCTAATATATATTTGTGTCCATTTTCATCTCAATAAATGGGTGGATACCAAAGCAGTTAAAGACTTGTGCGCCACAACAAAAGCTAAGGTATTCCTGAAAAACAAGTTATTGGAGGTAGTTTATATCTGTTTTTTTCTATGATATATAAAATTAATCCAAATTGTTTAAAATATATATAATGACTGCTAGATTGAGAAAAAACTTACTGTCAATGCAATTGACGCCTGCTCCCCTGGCTTGGTTTGGTGGTGCGCCGCCATCTGGCATCTTTTGGCCGCCGTTAAAGCGCGCCTGGGCTGTCTCTGCCAGACCTCCCAATGCTACTGGACGTTATGTCTCCCCCTGGGACTTATCCACCCACCTTGTAAGCTCCTAAGCGGTGCTTTGGATCCCTTTGGTGCTCCCATGGAGCAATTTTCATTTTGGCCTCTGGGTCAAATATGGGAATTTCTTCCCATATATGAGCACAGCCATCATCAAGATGGACACAGCAGTTTTTGAACCCTCCAGATATATTGCCTTTTACCCCTTTAAGAGCACTTCAAGCTTGCCTTCTGCTCTGAAGCTGATTCAGCAGCAGCAGCAGCCAAATTGCCATTAATATTTAAAAAAATTCCCCTTCCTACAATTTGAACCCAGCTCTCAGATGAGGCCATTTTGGCAACCAGTTCTCTAGGTTGCCCTCCCATCTCTCCCCCAAACGCCTCCACCATGACTCACAGAGGGTTTGGGCATTCATGGTGCAGACCCCATGTTGCAATTTGTGGTTCCAAATGAGGTAGATCTTCTTAAAGCCTTGCGCCTTTTAAAAGATCCATCCAAACTATTGCAATTTCCAACTCATAATTCTCCCTCACATCATGATCAGATCTACCCCTGATCACCATTCTGGACATGCGTCAAAAATGGCCACGCCATTTGCCCCTTGTGCTTTGAGCTTGACCACTCAAAGTGCAAGTGCCCCATGGCTTCTGCCTCTGCTGCTTCTGCTGCTCCTCCTTCTGGCGTTAAGCCATCAGCCGCTTCTCCCCAATTATTAAAATTGAGCTTGATCCTCCTGCCCCAACCTCAGGGAAATCTGGCGCTGCTCAAAGCGGCGCCCAATCAAAAAAACAAATTTTAAAATTTTTAAAAATAATTTGACTAGATTACTGAATTCTGAGTCAATGGCTGAACTAGTTTCAGATGAGCTATAATGGTCGACTGTCCACAACCAATCAGCTCCTGCCACTGCTCTAATTCTGGTAGCTAGCATAGCGTTGGCTGAACTAAATCCATTTCAGTCTCCTGAATGGATTGATGAGGATAGTCAGCCATACCATGTGAATCCAGATTTTGCTTTCAGAGAAGTTCTTTGTTGACCCTCTCAATTCATGACCATGCCATTTTCATCCTCAAAATGGGGTTCCAGTTTATAAAAATTACTAGTAAAAAAGGCAGGTGAGGTTGCAGCTGCCACTGCTAACACTCTACTTAACCAGAATTTTCATGGGGTGATGGAGCCCCTTGTGAGGGTATACTATCCATAATTTTCTCATGATTTTGAGGAAGATGCAAAGTATAAATTTTAGGGGCTTGCTTTTGGTGCAAGCTTCACTTGCATCAATCCAGCAAAAACTTCTATTTTTCCCCATTTATCCTGGAAACCTGCTTGTTCATCAGGTCATTCACTTGTGTGCCTGCTCTCATCACTTTCGCTAAACATCAAATTTCTTAATACGTTTAGTCAATGGACACTGCTGACCTTATTAACAAAGAAAACCCCCAGCACTACATCCTTAAGCTACATGCCGCTGATGCCTCAACCCTTATGTTGTCCACCATGGTTCGCCAGCTAAAGCAGGCACAAGAAAAAGTTTCCAAAAAGCTTCTTCGCCTTCTGATATATCTTCCTAAGCTGATAACTTAAGGCTATTTTAGGAACTTTTTTTAAAAATATATTTATATGGCCCAATTGCAAATAAAGATGTGTGGCGGCTCCCCTTTTTACGTTGGGCACCACTAGTGCTAAAAATAAAAAAATACACGTTATTGGAATGTCTGAACTCTGTCTATTATAATGGATAATGAGATTAAGTTTACGTCCAAAATTACTGCTAAGCTTAATATCTTTTTTTACTAAGAGGAGTACTATCTACAGTATAATAACATGAGACCAACGGAACCACTATACAAGTGAATGGTACTCTTGTTAATATTTTACATAAGTTGGTTTGGGCAAAGCATCCAGCTGGAATCTTTTATTACCTTTTTCTGTTTTCTCTATTATACTTCAATTCACTCATAGATAGGACACTGCCTGTTTGCCTTATTTCATGGGAAGCATCCCGCGCTAACCCACTCTTATACTCATATATTGTAAAGAAAAAATAACTTATAAACAATATATAAAAAGTTTACACAGACATTTATTCAGCTACAAAACGCAGCATACTACAATGTGCTGGCTCAGAAAGTCAGGTTGAAAACACATGATAGTGAAGATTACTGTACTTACATAACTTTGGCATAAAATAATTGGCCTTATATCATGATAACCATTGCTTTGAATGAAAAACGAACTAGAGCACATTTATATAAGCTCTTTTGAGATCATAATAAAGATGTTTACTGATGCTTAATTCTTGAAGATCCTACCAAGGGCTACCTTATCACTTAGATGCATACAAGTTCCTTAATAAGTACTACCTGCACTCCAGCCTCACAACCATGGGCTATCTATAGCTCATCTGACCCCCACTCATCTTTTTTAAAGGATGTTTGGTCAAGTAGAGGGAAATGTTGTGATTGGTTTAAAAAATCATCTATATAATATCTACTTAGTTATATAACTGTATATTAGATAAAATTTTGACTGCTTAATGTAATTTGTCTCACCTTGGGAGCTCCACTTTTATTAGTAGCTGCAAATTCTCATATACATGTCATGTTTACATGACTTCATAATATTTACCAACCCTAAGGACAAGTCTGGGCGGCAGGAGGTCCAGAAGATTAAACTTCAGGACCTTCCTGATCTCAAGCACACCTTGGACCAAGGCTGGGTATAAGCCAAATATGCCCAGGTTGGTACAAATGATGTGCAAAACGCCCAGCCCCTTGTCTTGGCTCAGGCGTTAAAATGTAAGAGCTAGTTAATGAGTTGTATCAATGGGACAATCTGGCTAATTGGGTAATGTGGTTTTAAGACCAGTTCCATTTATAATTTTATGAGCTCAGGTCAGGTACAACTTCAATTTAATCAACCAATTGAGGTCAGTTTTAAAGTTTGCACCCTTTCAGATGGAAGTGTGCGCCTATTCGTGCACCAAGGCTTGGGACCTCTTCCGCTGTCCCAGAAAATTTTCTGATGTTGTTTAAGTATGTTCTATCAAGACCAACGTTCCTCATTGGTCAACTTTGTACAATAAAAATTCCCCCTTTTATCTTACATTTTAATATTATGGTTCCTTGGGCAAACCTGTTGTGAGAAATTGAGTACTAGCTCGCTTACTAATATTTTCCTACTTTGATAGTTGGGAAGAGTTTCAGCCAATACATCCTCAATTATTCTATGTATCTTATGATATTTCCTAATTGTTCAGAAGCTCACAAAAGCTAAACAACAATAATTGACTCTTCTGGTCTTATTTTGAGTATTTTCCTTCTCTAATTGGAAACTCTCCAGATACAGGTAATTATGACAAGCTCCCCTGAATGCTTGTCTACACTTCTAATTAATGAAAAATTTAATTATAATAAGATGAAATTATGAAGTATGAAAAGATGATTTTATTTTTGGGCCAGGCGCCGGTATTTTATACCTCTATGGCATCTTCTGGCCATACTCATCTATTAGATGAGTTATTAAAGCCATGCCAATCTGCTTTGGATTATGGAAGTGGCTATTAAATAATCCCCCAAGTTAATTTAGCCCTTGAATTACTTAATTACAGTTGTTTCAGCCCAATAGGAGGCACTACTACCTCTAATTAGGAAGATTACCAGGCTTAATATTCACACCTCAGAAGTGTAAATTTGCCCCTTAATCACCCCAATTATGTTTTTCATACAGGTGACAAAATACAAAGAATGGGTAGAATAAAATATAGAGTTCAAATTATGATGCACCCCTAATTGGGATGTCAGCAGGTCTTCCAATAGTACTAGGTACTTTCTAACTGGGCTTTCCATGTGCAATACTATTGTGCAATTATGATGATTGACATACATTAAAAATAGAACTCATTGATTGTTTTTTCATTAAAATTGTAAATGCAATTAGGTTTGTGCCGTAGATCACTTGGTTCACTCAAGTGGATCCCATAATCAGCCCATAATGATATTATATCATAGCTATTATCAGCTATGATAATTAGGTCATTTAGATGCAATCAAGGTGGTTTTGAGGTGAATCTGATTTATCTGATTATTCAGATTCTTGGAAAGGATTATAGGATCCATCAATGGGAGTTACCTATTAGCATTTCTGGTTTTCTTAAAGGGTCTATTTTGAGACAACCATCAAAATTTGGCATTTTTTCCACTTGACTGGAGTATAAACCCTAATTTTTCCCAAATTCATCTTCAATGTCTATAAACAGTTCTTCCTTTACCTACTACAACTTTGTCAATTCACTTGAACCCAATCAATGGCGTCATTTCAATCAAATAGTAGAACTATGCATATGTATATGTTCATAGGCTCTCTCTGAGCAGCCAAGTTGGGTCAACTCATTCCTGCACCAACGGTCATGACATCAAATTGGCCTAGGACCATTGTAGAGGAAGAGGTTATCCCAAATTTTGATCCTACTCAAGAATTAATAGGGTATGAACTTTAGTCTCATTCATCAACGATTATTCTGGTGGACACTTTTGGGCGTTCTCTCGACCCCAGAGAGCCAACCAATTTGCTTCAATTCATATATTGGGATGGAGATCTTCAGGAGGAGTTTATCTTTGCACTCAGCCATTTCCAATGGCTCAAGCTTATAATGCAGTGTTGGTTCATCCAACTATTCTTGTCAGGGTCAAAATCTTAATGTTAAAAGTGCCAAATATTAGCGGCTCATTAACCCATTTATTTTTTTCTTACCAAGGATCCTTCCATATGACCTCAAAATTCTGTTCAGGTCAATGGCTTTGTGTAGGAGATCCTTAGTTCCTGGTCTGTGGCACTCAAAAATTGGCCCAATTTTGCTTCCTCCTTGGGCCTGAATGCTTATAATGTTCAGGATGTTCGCTTCTGCTTGGCTGTTTGAGCAGCTTTTTGAGGCACTTCATCAGGATAGCACAAATGACTACCTTCTGGGAAGGGCCTTACTCAGCCATTTTTTGCATATTGCCCCTGATTGAATGCCTTTGGGACAGCTCCTGCATGTTTCCACCCTTATCAAGTGGTGGAAACCCAGGTATATTGTGTTTAAATTGCAACTCCAGAAATTTACCAGTACAGGATTGATTTACTAGTCAATTATCTTCTTTTAGGCACTTGTTTTCCACCCAATTGTGCGCTCAATAGGATTACTGTAAACAGTTTTATACCTCCCCTCCCAATTGTTGGCTGGGAGTCATATACCACAAGCATGCAGCGCATCTGGCTTTAGGCTGCTATGGCCCTTTTCCTTGTTGTCCAGCAAATAGATTGGGCCAAATTGATGCATGAAGATGAAGAATCAGGTCCTGAGTCGCCTCCCCCTCAAAACAGAGAAAATAAAAACCTTGTTGATTTTATTATTTTCATTATTAAAGTTCAATTTTATTATATATTATTTCTTTCTTAACATTATATATTATTTATTATAATTATTAAATTTTAATTTTATTTGAGGTGGGCCAACATGAGGACAATACCGCACCAATGAGGGGAAGTGAAGAAAATGGGAAAGGAGGATAAAACCTGGAAACCCTCCATGCGTGGTGTATGATAGGCCAGGAACTCCATGGACCTCCTTTGCTATTTGCTATCTTGGTTTGGGGCATTGGTGCGCAACGCCAACACAGTTATAATTGTCCCCTACCCAAAGTTCACTACCAGGATTGAACTTGGGGAGGCAGCGGTATAGGGCCCTATTCTACCTTTGGGGTATCCTCCTCTATGTATTATAATTATCATTCTTATTATGAATTTTAAATATATTTTTTCATTATTCTTATAAATTTTTTTATTTATTATTTTCCTAAAATTGTGTATAATTATTTTTTATATTTTTTTCTTCTAATTGGCCCTCTTCCCAAATCTTCTTAGGAATTTTGAATGGACTCAATTATATATACAGCCTGTTTTGACCTCTTTAATGGTATAAAAAACCTTAAATTTTTCTCAATAACTTCAAATGGGCCAACTCAAATGCAATTTAACTTCTGTATTTGGCCCAATCCATGCATATTGCAAGTAAGTATATCTTCTCCAACTCTAAATTTGTTCAAATCATATTGATCTTTAGAATCCTTTTCATGTTGGGCCTTTTTAACTGCAAAACTGTTGTCAAAGGCTTGACTTTGCAATTTAAATAGGGTTTCAGCAAGCTTCTTAACATATCGAGGATATCTGCCTTCACCAGGATCTTCTAGGACCAGATAAGCAGTGATGGTAGGGATGGATGTCTTCCATATAAGACCTGAAATGGTGACATCTTGGTGGCAGTGTGATATTAAATGTTGTAAGCAAACTTGGCTGAGCTTAAAAATTTGCTCCATTCAGATGGTTTGTTTGAGGTTAATTTTTGTACAATATTCACAAGTGTACTATTTATGCGCTCACCCATTCTGTTTGTCTCTGGATGGTAGGGAGCAGAGAGTACACCTCTCACTCCCATCAACTGATTAAGCTTCATAATGACGTTGGGTGTGAAATTGCTTCCATTATCAGTCAGAATAACCTGTGGGCAACCATGCTTGTGGATAACATTCTCTAGGATAAACTTGGCCATTGTCACTGCACCTACTTCCCAAATATCCTTGGCTTCAACCCACTTAGTCAAGTTTTCAATAGCCACAATGATGTACTTGGCTTAGAATTGCTAGTGGGAAGTGGTCCAAAAACATTTATTGATACAGTGTGCCAAAAAAACTTGGGCCAAACGAGCTGGTAAGATGCGCTCTTTTGGAACAGTTTTTCACCTTGGCATTTGACGCAACACTCCAGTGTTTCTTGGTTATTGAAGTGCATTGACTCCCAGTAGTATCGTCTAAAATGCTCCTTCATTTTCTTAAAACCATCATGGCCTATGGCCTTATGCGCCACCATTATTAAATTTGTTTGGGCTAAGGGTCATGGAAAAATGACCTTTTTTCCTTCAATCATTTTGTATAATATTTCATTTTTAATTGAAGTGTCTTTTTGTAAATCCATGGGCAATTTTTGGACCAATTTGGGCTCATTCTGGAATTCTCCACTGACCATTTTTTCAAATAGCCCATCAGAGGCCAGACTTACAGTAGTAATTGTAGGTAAATGGGATAGGCAGTCGGCATTTTTGTGCTTCACTCCTGCATGATGTTTGATTGTGTAATTATAGGCTTGGAGCTTGAGTGCCCACCGCGTTAATTGGCCCTCTGGTTCCTTCAAGTTGTTCAACCATCTTAGGGATGAATGATCCATAACAACTGTAAAAGGGGAGTGCCATGTATATAAACCCAAAGCTGCTTGTAGGAATATATGACCACCAAGTTTCTCATTCTGTCACTGTGTAGTTTCTCTTGCGGACATTTAAGGTCTGACTAGCAAAGGTGATCAGATGTTCCTTGCCATCCTCCCCTATTTGGGATAATACAGCTCCAACTGCTGTAAGCAATGCATCAGTTTGGAAAATAAACTCATACTAAAAGTCTGGATATCACAGGACAGGGGACATTATTAGGGCCGATCAGAGATGATTAAATGCTTCTTGGCAGGCCTGATTCCAGTCAAATACAACCTTGTCCTTAAGCAGATGAAGCAACTGCTCACTAATTCACTCAAAATCAGCAATGAATCAGCAATAATAACCAAGTATTCCCAGGAAAACCTGCATATTGCGCTTGGATTTGGGTCATTTCATCTTTGATATTGCATCTAATTTTGATGTATGGGGTTGGAGTCCTTCTTTATGATAACAAACCCAAGATATTCCAATTGGTCTTTGAAGAATTGGCACTTCCAGGGTTTGATCTTCAAATTAGCAGCTGCTAGTCTCTTAAAAACTTGCTTCTAGATCTGATGGTCAGTGAAGGTGCTGCTAAAGATTTTTATATCATCTAAATAAACCAACACACATGACAATTTTAAGACTCTTAGGATTATGTTCATTGCCTTTGAAACATAGCTGAGGCATTACAAAGTCCTTGTGGCATCCTTGTCAGCTGAAATAGGCCCTCTTGAGTTATAATGGCGCACTTTTTTGCTCTCCTCTTCAGGAATATCAATCTGCCAGTACCTGTTTAATAGTCCCAATGTGGGTTAAGAAAATTGCACCTCTAAGTTGATCCAAGGCATCGTCAATCTGTGGAAGGGGATAAGAATCCTTTTTTGTGATGCTGATTAATTTTTAATAATCAATGACAACCTGATTACACCCATCCTTCTTTTTCACTATTAGAATTGGGGCGGCCCATGGACTCTTTGATGGGACCAGCATTCCACGATTTAAGAGTTCTTTTATCTCTTTGAAAACAGCTTCTTCTGCTGCTTTAAAACGTCTAATCAGGCATAACAAGATGGCGTCATAATCATTTTTTGTCAATAGTGTATCACATCTCTAGCACATTCTAAATAAAAATCATCTTTAACAAATATCTCTTGGTATTTCTGAAATAAATTTTGAACTTGATCCTTTTCTATTTGCCAAGTTCCCTAATTTGGCCATAGGAATTACGTTATTGATATTTATGGTTTCCACATTGGGAAGTCCTATTTCGTTTAAGGTCCCAAATTTGTGATTGTCTGAATTTTGGTGGTTGATACTAGATTCAGGTAAGCAATAACTTGATGCCTTTGTATCTTGATGGGCCGATTCTGGAGGTTTGCATATAGAATTTAAATTTCCTCATATCCTGTAATGACTATTCCTGATGCAATATTTAGCTCAAATTGGGATCTACACCATGGCTTATATATTTCCCCATAAAGCCCTCTAGAATCTTAATAGTCAGCCCAGTAGGAGGACTACTTGAGTTCCAGGAAGCACATAAATTTGTTGATTTGATCATAATGTTATTCCCTTTGATTCATAAATTTTCTTTGGAAGGGCCTTAATTTTTTGAGCGATATATTTTATACTCAATTGGGACTATCTCATCCTTGTAGGCCAGGTTGCAAAATTAATCTCAGCTGCTTCTTTTCTGGTTTTCAAATTTTATTATAATATAACGGAATGCTTTGTCCAAAATAGTCAGCGTATCTTCCTTATGGTTTGTGACAACACCAAATCTTCTCAGTAAATTGGTCCCAATAAGAATATCATAGCTGGTATTCAGCAATAATATGGCTGGTGCTGTCACAACAATGGATCCAAATCTTAATGGTAACGTGCTATAAGCCCCCAAGTGACTTAGTGTTATGGGCTTCTGCTGTACCATAATCTTGACAGTGTATTATGTTGGGCGCAATCTTCAGCTTTTTTAACAGTTTGGTACTGACAATGTTGATAGGTGCCCTGATATCAATAATTGCCCAAACACAAACATTATTTACTGCAATATCCACATATGTACATTCAGAGTATGTATCAGAGTTGTTTATTAGGTAAATATTGGAGTAAGAGTTTGGTTCCATCTGGGATTTCATACTTGAGCAGATTTCTGGAAAATTCTCTGCTAAAGTCTTCATGGGTATGGCCACTTGCATGTCCTAGAAATGTGGGTAGAACAGATGAGCATTTAGAATGGTTACCTAGCCCTTGATCACCAACTTGTTTGGCATAGGGCTTTGCTACTTCGGCCCAAGCCTCTTCAATGACCTCTTATTGCTTTACTTCTTTCACTTTGGCTCAGGTGGTAACCATATAGATATCATCAGCTAAAATGTGGTGTAAGCTATCTTTGGTCACTTCATCAGCTAAATAAGATTTCCAGAGTCAGGTGGAATGTACATTAAGGCGTTGATGGAGGTAGAGAATTCTACCTCTATTCCACCTGCTCTTATCCCACCTTCTCCTCATTGTTAACCTTCAAGGCCACATTCACTACAGGTTTCTTATTTGGCCATCTGTAGCATTGGGAATCATTATGTCCCTTTTGGCCACAATTATTCCAGACAACCAGCCCTGTTTGCTGATCGTTTTTGGATTTACGGCCTGATTCTTTTCTTGTTCATTTGAACTTGTATTTTTTAATCCCAAAAATCAAAATTTTGACTGCTCTTTGGGCTGATTAGGGGTGTCAAAGCTACTTGCGCTTTTTCTCAGATAATCAGTAGGCTCTAATGCTCCCATGGCTGATTAAAGGCTTCATTAATGACAAGCTTTAAGTCAAGGCATGGCTTAACAGCATGTTGCATGGCAATCATTGCATCAAATTTTTCTATAGCATTTGATCTGAGTAAGACCTGAGCCTCATGGTAAAAACAGTCTGCAAAGTCTCTGATGGACTTATTCTGCCAGAATTCAATATTTAGTAAATCCTTTTTTCTGGCAGATAGTTTATCAGGGCCTCTATATTATCTTACAAAGGCGTTGTTAGCATCCAAATAGGACCAATTGTCACCCAAATAGGGAATAACAAAGTCAACACTATGTAAGTCCAGACAATTAATGAGTGTTGTAGACTTTACATGGTCTGATCCTCCACGCATAACATTTTTCAACAATTTTAGGAAAGAATGTACATTTCTTTCTTAATAAAATTTTGCAAATTCAAGGGCTTGAAGTCATCACACCTAGAATAGGCTAGAGGAGTTACTCTTCATCTAGAGTTCAAAATATCAGAAAATCTACAGTCAGATTTGGTCTACAGTCATTACAAGTGTCATCTGGAGTTGGGATGGTAGCAAGAATTTTTGGCATTGAACAGACATCTGAAATATCCATTTCATTACTCATCTCAACTCCTGAGGATTCTGATTCATGAAATTGCTCTAAACTGCTTAATTTGGATTCCTGATTTTAGCCTTATGTAGTTTCTTCAAATGTGTTATGTCCAAATACTTAAGGGTTCTAATGCTCTCCCCCTTGAGGACTAGTCAAACAGTTGCAACTTCACTCCTTTAGGTCATTGACTTCCTTTTTTAGGTCTTCACGCTCTTTGAAAAATAATTTAAGAATCCAGTATATGCTTCACATCTTTGGTCAGATTAGCAACGCGGTCATTAGTTGCTGATAGCTGTGCTTGAAGATCTTGTTTTTCTTTAGAAAGTTTGATGCTCTTCGCTTGCACAGTTGAAAATGTTGAACAAAGTTCCATAAATTCTTAATGGATTTGTGCAAATTTTTCCTTATTATCAGCCCTACTGGCATAGCACCCATCTTTGATGCTCTATTGCATTATGCCCAACTCAGTTTGGACATACTCATCAAGTTGAACATGCATGTTTTTAATTCCAAGTGATTTTCTCAAGCAAATGTGGAATCTTCAGTCAGTCATTTGGTCCCAGATGATAGAAATTCAGAGTAATTCTCCAATTTCTGGAAGCATTTACTGATATTATTGACCCATCCGCTGGTCAGTCCATGTAATGAGAGAACCTCATCTGCTTTTTAAAAACTTTTTCATTCATTGATCTTCCAAAGTGGTTACTCTTCTGTGTGCATCATTGACCTGTTCCATATTACTGATGATAGCCTTTCTAACATTGGTAAAGCTAGAATTCAGCTTATCTATCAGGATAATCAGGAAGATCTCACCTCCTCTGAAACTTGGTGTACTTCTTCAAGCTCTAGATTCTTCTGGGCCAGAATCCTTTGGGTGTGCTTGATTGAGGGTTATAAACTAACCAAGAACTCGTTTGTTGCTTGTGTACAGTTGAGACATCTTCCAGAGTTGCCATGGTCGCCTCTTGGTACCAAATATTCATTTCTATCTTGAAGTCCTGATCCTTCAAGTAATAGAATAGCCCAAAAGATTGGTCCATCTGCGATGACCAATCCTATACCCATAGAATAGGGTCTCCATCATCTCTTTAACACTATTGGAGGTAAACTTAATAGGGCCAGTTGTTTCCACATGCCCCCCTCCCATCATGATTAGATCTAAGGAGTATAAAGTACTCTCCTCTGTATTCTAGCGTGCAGTGTTTCAGTACTCAGTGATTTCTTGGTCACTGGTTTCCATGTCGTTTTCGTCATAAATTATGGCAGAAATTTCCTGGAATTAAGGTAAGTCATTCATAATAAAAGTGTAAAGTGGATTTTAGTGAGTACCACTTGTAAAGATTTGAGGACTAACTCATTTATAATTTTTCCTGATTCAATAGTTGTGAAGAGATTCAGCCAATAAACCCTTAAATATGCTATATTTTTATAACATTTCCTAACTGTTCAGAAGCTCACAAAGCTAAACAACAATAATTGACTCTTCTGGTCTTCTTTTGGTTATATTTTCCCTCTCTAATCGGGAACTCTCCAGACACAGGTAATTATGACAAGCTCCCCTGAATGCTTGTCTACACTTAAAATTAATGAAAAATTTAATTATAATAAGATGAAAATATGAAGTATGAAAAGATGTTGATTTTATTTTAGGGCTAGGCGCCAGTATATTATACCTCTAGGGCATCTTCTGGCCATACTCATCTATTAGATGAGTTCATTAAAATCATGCTAATCTTCTTTGGATTATGGAAGTGGCTATTAAATAATCCCCCAAGTTAATTTAGCCCTTGAATTACATAATTACAGTTGTTTCAGCCCAATAGGAGGCACTACTACTTCTAATTAGGAAGATTACCAGGCTTAATATTCACACCTCAGAAGTGTAAATTTGCCCCTTAATCACCCCAATTATGTTTTTCATACAGCTGACAAAATACAAAGAATGGGTAGAATAAAATATAGAGTTCAAATTATGATGCACCCCTAATTGGGATGTCAGCAGGTCTTCCAATAGTACTAGGTACTTTCTAACTGGGCTTTCCATGTGCAATACTATTGTGCCAATTATGATGATTGACATACATTAAAAATAGAACTCATTAATTGTTTTTTCATTAAAATTGTAAATGCAATTAGGTTTGTGCCGTAGATCACTTGGTTCACTCAAGTGGATCCCATAATCAGCCCATAATGATATTATAAAAAGCTATTATTAGAAATGCTAATTGGGTCATTTAGATGCAATCAAGGCGGTTTTGAGGTGAATCTGATTTATCAGATTATGCAGATAAATCAAAAAAAAAGGATCAAAGGACCATCAATAGGATTAATCTAGTTAGCATTGATTATTTTCTCAAAGGGTTTATTTTTAAGTCAACCATCAAGATCTAAGACCTATGTGCAGACCTGTTTGAGTAAGTCTCCAACAACACTGCTCATTATATCTTAGCTCAATTAACTAAAGTTTATGGTGCACCTTTTGGTCGCCCTGGTCCCTTCCAGATTGAGGCACCCAAGTTACCTAGCACCAAATTACACTTGGTCATGGATTCTCCTTTGGGATCTACCCAAGCTTTATTATTTCTTGGTTATCTTATCCTGTATGCCGCGTTGTACACCCTTACCTTGGGTCCCCTCTGCTATGGCACCTTACGCGGTGCCCTGTTCCCCAATTTATTAACGGTTAGTTCCCTGGCGGTGTGGGTGTGCATCCTGCACCACCTCTCAGGGAATGAGATAGTTACAGATACTCTCTTGACAATACACTACTTATATGATTTCACTTTAATGCCTTAGGTATAGGAAATTTGATGGCTACCAAATTTTTAATCCCTGCTGGTGCATTTTTTGCTTCATTAGTTTAGTGATCACCTAAGCTTGTGGCCTCATGGTTCATTTCCATTAATAAATTTTAACTTTACTATTTTATCTTGCCTTGAACCAGTTTATAATAAATAAAAGATTCCCATATTTTACTATGTTATCTATCAGCGTTCTGATTGCAATTGTGGGATCTGCCAAAGGATGCCACAAATAATATTCCTAGAACGAGATAATTTACTTTTTATTAAAAGTATAAGATAATACTTATTATGGTTTTTTATGATTTTTATTAAACAGGCAGGGCAAAACCAGAAAAAGGTCCTTTTTGCAATACTAGTTTTTCATATCTAAACTAGTTCAAATTTTGAGATCATTGATATTTGAGGCAAAAGAATACAAAGCTCAGTCTTCCAAATTAGGGAATATAGGTTTTCAGCCTATCAGATCAAGGATAAAAATCTCTTGAAGGCAAACTGACCCAAGCAGTAATGATTTGATGTATTGTATCCAATCACCTTTAAGTAGAATCTTTTCACCTCGGTGGTGGGCTGACTTATGTGGTAATGATTGGTTAATCCTTATCCTATCATCGTCAAGTAGATTCGTCGCACCTCAGGAGGGTTCAGATCTGAGGGGTAATGATTTGTTCATTCGCACCCAATCATTGATGGGTAAAATCTTTTCACCTCACAGAGGTTCAGATCCATGCGATACTGAACACTTCATATTTGGCTGAGAAGTCAGAGTAATTCTATTATTAGTTTTTACCTTTTTCGGCCAATTTGGATTATAATCCTTATTTCTCCAATAGTCGGGATTCCACTGAGAATCCACTAGGGTTTTTTCGCCTTTTGTAATCATATCATTAATAACTACAATATTATTTGAAGTTTGGGCTGGTGATGGGCCAGTCATGGTAGCAGATTCAGAAGCACTCATACCTCCAACATTCTTTCTCCTGGGTTGAGAAAGTGGATGTCTGACATTGCCCCTCTCAAGAATGTTGGGAGGGGTGTAGGGTTGTAGGAAGCGACCATGTACCTGGTTTATGATAATTCTGGTGGCCAGAGACTTTATATAATACTCATTTCCTCTTTTATACATGATGGTGAATGGCCCCTCCCATATTGATCCAAGTTTGCCACTTTGAGGAGCTATGTGATTGTGGTAATATAACACCTTATCCAACACTTGGAAAAAGGGTAGGAGAGCTCAGAGCTCATTGGCAGCTTGACCTTCTTTAGTAACTGTTTTAGCTAGGTTGGTCATAGCCTCCAATTGAAGCTGGATGATGCAATTAGCTAACCTTTGCATAGCTTTCTCAGGTTTCTCTTCACCAGAGAAGACATCCTTAGCTAATAGAGCAGGTATGCCCAGTTCCCTGCCATACATAACTCAAAAAGGGGACATTTTCAAAATCTGGTGATAGCTAATTCAGTAAGCCATAAGTGCGCTTGGGAGATATTGATCCCAATGAAGGGGATCAAATGAAGCCATTTTCCATTTATCAAAACCAGAGTACCATTGGCTCATTCCACTGTACCATTGGTTAAGGGGTTATATGGAGCTGAGAATAGTTGCTGGGCTCCCAGGGAAGCAGCTAAGGTTTTGACTACTCTGAAGGTGAAGTTTTTTCCATTATCACAGAGTAGTACTTGAGGGCACCCATGTCAAGTGAAAATATTATGGTGTAGGAAGGTGGCAGTGGCTTTAGCAGTTTGAGCTGGCAACGCCACAGCTTCAACCCACTTTGTGAAATGGTCGATGCCTACCAAAATGTATCTGTTTCCACCTGTGGTTTGAGGGAGTGGCCCTACTACGTCCAAGCTTATCGTATGGAATGGCTGCTGTGGGGTAGTTGGATGATATTGATATCTAGTCTTGAATTGAGACTGCTTCTTACACGTAAGACAAGCATCCAAGACTTCAATGATAGCTTCCATGATTCCTTCCCAGAAATACCAATCCTTTATCCACTCATAAGTTTTCTTTGCTCCTCCATGGCCTAAAGTTGAATGAGCTTACAGGATGACAGGTACACGTTCTGAGGGTCATAAGTAAGGCAACCACTTCAACCCCACTTGTTTATACAATTTCTCATTTTCTACTTTTGTGTTATGGGAGTTCTGGGTCAACATCTTCTGTACAGGCTCATCCTCATCTTCCCAGTCATTTGGGGTCATTAGAAGATCATACAGCCGCTCCGCTTCACTATTATCTAGGTAGAGAATAGGCAGCCAAGTTAACCCATCAACGTTCATGTGGCAGGTTCCAGAGCGGTGTTCGATCTTCATATCATAATGCTGGAGCTTTAGAGCCCAGAGAGCTAAGTGCCCCGTAGGGTCCTTCATGTTATGCAACCATTTCAAAGAGGCATGGTCTGTGATCACAGTGAGAGAGGTCCCATACAAGAATGGGTGATAATGCTTCACTGCAAGTAGAACGGCGAGACACTCCTTTTCAGTAACACTATAGTTGCGTTCTGCCTTTGATAGCATCTTACTAAAATACAAGACAGGATGATCCACCCCTTTTTCATCTAGTTGGGCTAGGATGGCCCCGACGGCGTAGTCTGAGGCATTTGTGAACAAGATAAATGGTTTTCCATAATTGGGATGCTTTAGGATAGGCTGATTTTGTAGTAGCAGCTTCATCGTTTCAAAAGCAGCCTTCTGTTCAGTGCCCCATTGAAAAGGGATATTCTTCTTTGGTAAACAAACAAGGGGCTCGCTGAGTTGAGCAAACTTAGGGATGAACTGATGGTAATACCCCATCATCCCTAAAAATACTTGTATATCCCGTAGGTTTTTGGGGGGAGGCATACTGGCAATTGCTTCAACCTTATCTTGTATGGGTTGGATACCCTCTCAAGGAATGGTATGTTCGAGGAAATTTAACTTCTTTTGAAAGAATGAACACTTTGAAGGCTTTAATTTGATAGTGGAGCGTCGTAAGCGTTGGAATACCTCCTTTAGATGATCAAGGTGTTCATTAAAGGTCTTCAAGAATACATTAATGTCATCAAGGTAGACGATAATGCAGGTTAACTTGAGATCTTGCAAAATGTGATCCATTGCATGCTGGAAAGAAGCAGGCGCGTTGCACAACCCTTGAGGTAATCGCATGGGTTGGAAAAGACCTTCACTACATATCAAAATGCATTTCTCCTGGTCTTGGGGAGATAGATCCATTTGCCAATAACCACTGGCCAAGTCCATGGCAGAGAAAAATTTTGATCCTGAGAGCTGGGCCAAGGCATTGTCAATGCGCGGGATAGGATAGCTATCCTTTTTTGTGAGATTGTTTAACTTGCGGTAGTCTATAACTACCCAGTGACCTCCATTTTTCTTTTTAATTAGCAAAAGGGGGGAGGACCAAGGGCTTTGTGAAGGAACTAATAACCCCGTGTCTAATAACTGCGTGAGTTCCGTCCTCATTTGTTGTTCTTCCACCTTTGACTTGTGATAAGGTTTAGACCATATGGGATGAGCATCACCCACATCAATGGAGTGGCACCAGCCCTTCATATGGCCATAATCATTGTCCAACTTTGAAAATATATCACTATACTCACCCAGAAGAGTTTGAACTTTCTCCAACTCATCTGAGATCAGCTCATCCGAAATGTGGACGTTCAGCAAGGTACATACCAGGTCATCTGTGGGCATGCCTAAATCTGCCATCAAGCCAATAGAGTGGATTTGTTCAACTTCCTCCATAGGGAGTAAAAACCCTCGGCCCACCTCCTGGTGCTTTCTTACAATTATGTCCTTTTGGTGAGGTTCCCCAACAGTAGATTAATAGGCCTCTGATAGGCTGGGTCTAAAACGCCAGGCAATACCCGATGCTCAAAAGGGCTAACTCCATCAATGCTTAAGAGGTGTAATAAGCAGTAGCGCAGGATTTGAAGTGTGATTTTTGTATTAACCACTCGTTGTTCACCAGGCTTAATTACCACCTCATCTGCCGCATAGAATGGAATACCATCACTAGCCTCCACTGAATTGGGCAATTTCTTAGTGTTGCGCACAGAAGTGACATAGTGTGAAGACAAAGTGGAAGAGGGGTATTCAACCAAGCAGGTGTAGTCATCCTTGACGGGTTCTTTGGTGGTTAAGATTAATGGAACTTTGTAGCTCATTAAAGATAGGAACCCTTGCTTCAGGTTGATGATGCCATCATATTCGATCATAAATTGTGTACCTATGAGCACATCATAGGAGTTATTATCTAAGGCCACATCGGGGGCTGATAGGATAAGCTTCCCAACGCGTATGGGAAGAGAAGAGTAAGCTCCAAGAGCGCGGGTGTTGTTTGGGCCCGCAGTTCCAAATTCCTTGATACAATTCAAGTCAGGCATCAACTTAATCTTTTTCATCAGCTGAGATGAAATTACATTTACTAAAGAACCTGTATCCAGGATAGCCATTACCCAGACTTTGTGGAAAACTACTTCAACCTTGGTAAGTGTGCTTCCAAAGTTGGCTGACAGCGCTAAGACCTCCTGAAGATGAAAAGTGGAGGTTCTTTGCGTGCGGTCTCAGGGTAAGTCTCCATAATAGACTGCATGGTATGCCTTCACTGTATAGGGTGAATTAGACTTGATAGGAGCTGATCAGCATCGCTGGCTGTCTCAATAATTTCCATACAACCTATAACTTGGCGGAGGTAAGTTTCCTCAGGTATAGTGGTTTCATCTACTCCTTCAGTGTTTAGGTGATCAGGGACCTCCACTTCCGCAGGAGCTCCCAATAAGTAGTACCCAGCATCATCGTAACCCCCTCAGAGTTGGCCCCCAAGGTATTCTCAACCATGGGCAAGGTTGTAACTGAAATGGGGGATATACCCCTAGGGCACGCACTTGTTGGCTTAGTGGAAAGAGAATCCTCAGTTGAGATCTCTGCTTTACGTTGTGCTGAAGCTGCAGATGTTTCAGAGAGGATAGGCCTAGGTGGCCTCACTCCCAATGGTTCAATAAACTGTTGCTCTAGTTTTTTAAGACAGGAGAAAAAGCTAGCTAGTTGCTTCTTGAGAGCAACTAGTTGGATTCCAGGAGAGCTGCTCACGTTTGCTGCCTCCATTACTTTCTTTTAATACTTTATTGAAGTATTCAGGGGGATTGACTCCTGTAGTGAGCACCAATTTGTGGGATCCACCAATGGACGCCACAAATAACCTTTTTAGAATGAGATATTTTACTTTTTATTAAAAGTATAAAATAATACTTATTATGGTTTTTTTATGATTTTTACTAAACAGGCAGGGCAGAAACCAGAAAAAAGTCCTTTTTGCAATACTAGTTTTTTATATCTAAACTAGTTCAAATTTTGAGACCATTGATATTTGAGGCAAAAGAATACAAAGCTCAGTCTTCCAAATTAGGGAATATAGGTTTTCAGCCTATCAGATCAAGGATAAAATTTTTTTGAAGGCAAAACTGACCCATGCGGTAATGATTTGATGTATTGTATCCAATCACCTTTGAGTAAAATCTTTTCACCTCGGCGGTGGGCTGACTTATGTGGTAATGATTGGTTAATCCTTACCCTATCATCATCGAGTAGATTCGTCACACCTCAGGAGGGTTCAGATCTGAGGGGTAATGATTTGTTCATTTGCACCCAATCATTGATGGGTAAAATCTTTTCACCTCATGGAGGTTCAGATCCATGCAATACTGAACACTTCAGATTTGGCTGAGAAGTCAGAGTAATCCTATTATTAGTTTTTACCTTTTTCAGCCAATTTGGATTATAATCCTTATTTCTCCGATAGTCAAGATTCCACTGAGAATCCACTAGGGTTTTTTCGCCTTTTGTAATCATATCATTAATAACTACAATATTATTCTAAGTTTGGGCTGGTGATGGGCCAATCATGGTAGCAAATTCAGAAGCACTCATACCTCCAACATTCTTCCTCCTGGGTCAAGAAAGTGGACGTCCAACAGCAATCATTTATTGCATTTACTATAGAAATTCTTCAAGCCCTAATCATTTGCTCCCTTGGCCAACTTTAGTTATTAATCCTCTAGTTTTACAATCATGAGTGCTTCTTTATAGCCATAAAAATGCACCAATGAGAATATTAGTAAATAAGCAAATATTTAGCAGGATTTCTAATTATAAGGAGATCCTTTTTCCTACTGTCAGAAAATTACTTTTTTGATCAGTGATCTCAGCTAGTGTGCTAGGCCAACCAGTATGGAGACTGGTTGGTCCTTTCTGTTCTGCCCTAATAGTCATATCAACCCCCTACTGAGTCCACGTCCAACCTACCAACATAGTAGACCAATGACTTCGCCTTAGCATCAGGGTCTGTGGTGTGCCCCAGTGAGTCCTGCCCCATCCTGGGTTAAGGCACTCCCGCGCTGCCTCACCATCCTGACCCTTCACTAACCCATCTAGACATGCCATGTCAAGTCCTGTTCACATCCTGTGCAACCAAGGCACTTACGCGCTGCACTCTGTAGAGCTGGCGGCCAGTTGGCACATCATCATTGGTGGCTAGTTGGCCAAATTCCTTCCAGTTCCTCATAGGGAGAAGGTATGGGAGCTGGCAGCATCAGTCACTGGTAAATTTTAGGCCTAATTCAATCGGGCTGGTTCTTCTTCTGAGATAAGTTGGAGTTTCAAGCATCTATTGTATGGAGACAATTAACAAGATGGTGACAATAGTTAGGATATAACTCCTTGTTAACAACACTTGCAGCCATATTATTCTGTTATTACTTAGTGATGGTACGCTGCCCTGTCCTTCTGATACTAAGTAAATTCTCAACTTAATACAACATAATGTATTAAATACAAAAAAGCTTATAGATTAAACTATAAACTAGTGGTAATAGTTGATTGTAATTTATTAACATCAACTTGGAGATAATTTATAGGGTTTGATGTTACCACATATTGCCCATGACGCCTCATTTTTCAATGGCACTTAGCCAGAGGAACACGTAATAAGTTCAACTGAGGGTCTACAATCATTTTTGCTAAGGGCATCTCACATGGCCTCAGGGTCAGTGTCAATCTTGTAAATATTCTCAAAACAGCGTTTCTGATGCATCTGAAATTAGCTGAACTGATGCTCTTTCTCAACAAATTGGTAGCACATACCAATTCAATTTGTACCACTAATTAGTAATTAATTTGATTGAAAACTCAATCAACAATTTAAACTAATTTTGACATAGACAAAAAAGCCCACATGCCCAAGGTATTAAGTTAACTACTTATATTAAGTTCAACCTAGCCACCAAAGCCCTCAATCCTATGTCATCATAGTCAGATAAGATTAAGTGTAATCACTAGGCCACAAATTCCAAGTCCAGATATACTTAGGATATTTTTGATTTTAATCACCATCAAATTAGGTCCAGTCAACTATTTAACACTTCCCCCTCCTTGATTGGATAATAGCGGAGGGTGTTCTTTTGGTCATAACATCCATTTTATTGACCTTCAGAATAGGATGCTACGTTAATAGCCTTTTACCCTGGATAAACCTTTCTTCTTAAACTCCACAATTCCATTCTGCATGCTACATTTAGCTCAAGCGTTTTGCATTTGTTTCCTAAGCTGGTTCAACAAGTTATACTTTTGACGTTCTCAAAAGTTCAAATTCTATGCCTGCTGAAGCTCCAGCAATTCTCAGAGAACCTGAACCTGCCCCCTTGACTTCAATTTCACTATCCTTCCCTCCCAAAGAAGGGTCATTTAGCCCCAGTGGCAATAAGGCTTTAAGAATTCATGAATTAGTTTTTTTTCTTACTTGTTTTTTCATTTTTATAAGTTTTATTATACCATTTTTTTACATTTTTCATTTTTTTCATTTTTCATTTTTCATTTTATTTTTTTAAAAGAACTAATATAGCTTACTAAGTGTTATAGGAAGAAACCAACGAGGTAAGAATATGCTTTAGGGTATTTCCAATGCTAGGACATTTATTGATGAGTGTGTCAATTGGCATAGCTATATTCACCCCCTTCAAGCTTAGGGTATCTGCTGCATTACTCAGCCCTCAGCTGGAGTATTCTCAAATATCTTTTGCACATATGGTTTATCAACTACTTTAAAGGCTTCAGGTATGATGCCCTTACTCTGAGAGCTAGTTACCACATGTATGTTTATAAATTCTTCATTTGGTGCTAAAATGTAATTCTTTTTGCTAATAATCAAGGCCCATGGCCCATGTTTTCATGTTGGTCAGGTGGGACTGGTGTTTTTGGAACAACAGATTGTCCCAATCTATAGTTCTTGTTCTTTTCCCTCCAATGCGCATTAACTGTAAGGACTGTATTAACACTAAGCTGATGGAATCAGGAAGCAATGTGTCCTTCACAATTGCAGTTATAGCAAGTAATCTCATTTAATGGGCATGAGGCCCTTGTATTTAAGGTTTGCTCAGGTTTCACAGTTGGATCACAGTCAGTATTATTATTGGTATTGTAGTGTTTTCCAGCAGAGGCAGCAGGTCCTGATATTTATCCAGTATTGGGAGGGCCATTATTTTTTTAGCATCCTTGCAGATAATCAACCAATTCAGACGTTGTAAGGTTTTTCACAAAAGCAGGCAATAGGGTGTTTGACAGATTTTAGTATATTTGTACTACATTTTGTAATGCAATCTTTTCATCAAAATTGATCATATCATTTGCGCCTAGAATAACTTGAGCTTCACTATAGATTCAATCTGCAAATTTATCAATTGTTTCACCTTTCTTAAAGCTGATATTCATGAATTTGGATTTTCCAGTTGATATTTGTTCTGGGCCTCCAAATCTATGAAGCACGGCCCCTTTGACTTTGGTGTAGGTTGGGTTTTCATCCAAATGAGGCATAATTAACTCAATGCTCCATTCATCTGAGCAGTTGATAAAAGTGGCCACTTTGTTATGGTCACTTCTACATTGCCATGCCAAAGCTTTTGATAAAAGTGGCTATATTTTCATTCTTATTGAAAGCAGGCAGGTTTGACGGGTTTTAATTATCATTTTCCTGGTAATAAGTATTGCAATTACTCTCTGCTGGCTTGAACCAGGAGTATCAGGGCGCTGAGGCGCCACATCACAGTTAGAGGAATTTGGGTTGGTCAAAGCAACCATTCTATGTGGCAATTGCCAACATGGACCAGAATTAATCTCATAGTGTTCAGAGATGTCACCGTCATTAAAAATTGCATTGGGCGTGCTGGCTTTGATTATTAACCCAATCCTTCAATATTGCAATTTTCTCATTCAGATTGGATATTTGAAATTTAAGATCAGAAATCACTTGAATTTTATCTCTGATTAATTTCTTTAAATCATTCAATTCTTTATGTAAAGCATTATTTTCCTCATTAATAAAAGTAACTTATTCAGTGAGATTATCAATTTGATGACTCTATATCCGCTGAGTATTAGAATTTTGTAAATTAATCCTTGAGAAATTAGTATAGCTAAGGGTTGCACCCCTGCTCAGCGTTGTCACCATCTGCGTTCCCAGCCATGAGCGCCACTTGTTGAATTTTAGGCCTACTTCAATTTGGCTGGTCCTCCTTCTGAAGATAAGTTGGAGTTTCACACATCCATTGTATGGAGACAATAGACCAGATGGTGACAATAGTCAAGATATAAACTCCTTTGATGCAATACTTTAAAGATATATTCTTCTGTTGTTTACTTGGACAATGGCTCAATTCCCTGATCCTTCTGATCCCAAGTAATTTCTCAACTTAATACAATGGAAAAGTAAAAAATACAAAAAGTTGTATATTAAACAGTTAACTTGTAGTGATAAAACAATTGTATTCTATTAGCATCAATTTGGAGATATTTTATAGGGTTTGATGTTAACCACACCTTATCTATGATGCCTCATTTTCAATGGCACTTAGCCAGATAAAGAAGTAATAAGTTCATCTGAGGGTCTACTATACTTTTGACTTGGGGGCATCTCACATAGCCATAGGGTCAGTGACAAACTTAAAATATCTCAAGACAGCATTTCTGATGAATCTGTAAATAGCTGAACTGATGCTCCTCTCAAGCAATTGGCAGCACATATTAAGGCAATTTATACCACTATTAGTAATTAATTTAATTGAAAACTTGATCAACATTAAAAGATAATTTTGACATAGACCAACAAAGCCCATGAGCCTGGTTCATTAAGTCAACTAATATTAAGTCCAACTTAACCAACAAATCTCCAGGCTTTTTCATCATAGTCATATATTATAGGGTGGAATTGCTAGGCCACAAATTCCAATTTCAGATATACTTAGAATATTTTTGGTCTATAATCACTGTTAATTTTAATATGATAGATAATACATTAGCATCAGCTAATATTATTATTTCCCCTATCAAATTACCTGATGATTTAGATCCAGTCAACCATTCAACATATGGGTTTAACCCCACCTTCAACATGGAGCCCAGCTGTGGATCTAAAGTTGAAGTGGTGGTGGACTTTGCTAAGACTATCAAGAAAATACACCCTGGGTTTCCACAAGTTTAAGGTGGCAATGCAAGTATATAAGGAGAATGATGAAGGTAAGAGATAAGTGGGTCCAGCATACAAAGAAGGGGATCTCATGATGCTTGATGCTCAAAAAATCCCTACCAAGCAGCTATGCAAAAAGCTGGGACTGAAGAGGATTTAGCCCTTACCGCGTTGTTAGAAAGGTGGGCCATGACTTATACCAGTTAGATCTTCTCTCTTCATTTCAGATCTTTTCTGTCTTTCATAAGAGTAAATTGATATTGTTTGAAGGCCCCCACCAGAGATTCCCAAGGCTTATCTCATGGATGGGGTGCCAGAGTGGGATTTGGAGGAAATTGTAGCCTCCCACCAAGTAAAAAAAGGCTTGAGTACCTGGTATCCTGGAAGAGATTTGGTGCAGCAGAAAACAGTTGGGTACCAGCACATGACTGTGCACATGCCTAAGACCTGATCAATGTTTTCCATAAGCATTTCCCCCAGTCTGTCAGAACTCAGTCAAAGCAGACCATCGCTGCTATGAAGTTGACCCCAGCTCACAAGAACTTTTTTTCCTGGTGCAAGTTCCTAAGGGGGGTGGAGCCCCAAAAGGATGAGAGTAATGTCATGGCTTGAAAATGATATCATAATGGGGACAAAAATCAAAGATAAAGCTGCATGTCAGGAGGCCAAGAAGGTGAAGTTGACAGTCCCCCTGGCCTCAACATACCTTGGATCAATGCTGGATTAAGGTGAGGTATGCCCAGGTTGGTCCTAGGGATGTTAGAGAAGTTCAGCCCTGTATAACAGTAGGTGCGTTAAAACAAACTAGCTTTTTGATTAACAAACATGGTTTGCTTTAGTTTCTCAGTGAACAGGGTCTTGAAACCTGTTCAGTTTTAAAATTTCCAGCTCAGGTTATCCTCTCCTACAATTGATAACCTGAGTTCAGTCAATTACCAAATTTAGCTTACTACTCAATGGACTACTCAATGGAAGTGTGCACTTATTGGTACACCTCAGCTTTGCACTGCTTCCATCAATTAATTGTTCCTCCAAATTATCTTAAATCCCTTTTTTGAGACCAATCTCTCTCATTAGTAAACTTCCCTCATAATAAAACCCTTTGCTAGTATAGCTTTTTATAGGTTATCTTGGATGATCCTGTGTGCAGACCTTTTCAAGGAGGTCTCATGCAACATTAACCACTTAATTCTAACTGCTGTAAATTTCTCCACCCATGAACCATTGGGCTACCCAGGATCCCTCCAACCTGGGTTGCCTATACACTCCCACTCTGAGCACTGTGTGGTTCAATTTTGGTTCTTCCTTCTAATAATAACTATCCTTGAACTAAGTTATTACAGCTCAAGCACCCTCTTCAGGGCTCTAGTAACTTTACTACTAATGACTAGTTCCCTGGCATTGGCCCTGTGCACCATGCACTACCACTCTGTGAACAGGAAAGTTATAGACACTCTCCTTACAACAATAGATCATGCTCTCACATTCTCAGAACTTTGATGCTGCACAGACTAGGATACTATCATGGGAGTTGTAATGCCCAATTGAAATCCAAGCCTTTCCTTGGCATGCCATATGTCTGACAGATTCTAATTGACCAAGAAGTTTAATTGACCTAGTTCAACCTTGTCTACCTGTTCAAGTGTGCAGCTCTGGGTATCTACTATATGGTGAACTCTATCTTATAACTATTAAATCTGGGTGTAGTGATGGCACTGGCTTGAGACATCCATATTAAGCAGCCTTTTCATTACTTGGACTATCTTTTATAGGTTAAGTGGGCAAAAGGTTCTCATTATCAGTTGGATATTCCATTTATCCCTTATTTAGGGTATCACCAAAACCTTGGCCAAACCATGTTATTGAGCCCTGCATTTTGGGTCTTGGCCACCACTTTCTCAATTTTTCCGGAGGTCAAAGAATTACTAGCTAACCTATTGATAGGGATGTCAACTATACTATACTTTGGATATCACTTACCGTCCTTACCTTTATTAACTTAGAGATGTATAGCTATCTTGGGTAAAGGCTCTCTTACTTGACTACATACCGTATTGGTTTTTAAAGGTTTTACTTCAAGAAAATATAGTGTTGTGATTGCCTTCAGTTATTGATGATCGGCAGTTAATATTGGGATTTATTTTGAATATATAGCTGGGATTTAATGCTGCAAAGTTAAGTCATCATATACAAAAGATGGTATCAAAGGGTACTAGCATCTTTAAACCTTTTAGAAATGATTATAATAATATACCAACGCGAAGCCTTAACTATGAAAATGTTAGGATTCCATTTTTTAAGTGGCACTAAGTTGGTACACCCCCACTTAGCAACTAATCTACATGGCTAAGTTTAAAAGCCAATTATCGTTGGATTATCTATTTAAATTATCATAGCTTATCCAATATTCTATAATTACAGATCCCTGAGATTAACTTTAAACCCCAACTAATATTATCTCAACCCTTATAGAGATTAAAAAAATTTATTAATTACCTCATCTCTGGTTATATCTATATTACTGGTGACATGTCAACGCTACTTTTATCAGCCTCTAAATACCTTTCATTGGGGTTTTCGCCTCTCCCACCCTCCTAGTTGTGTTAGGGTAGTGCTACAGCACCGTTTTTCTAGGTATTTTAGTTATGGCTTCACTTTTTTGAGCTTTATGGCTTCACGTTTATTTTGGAATTATCTGTCCAGGTCAGGCTGTCTAAAAATAAAAAATAAAGGTCCAGTCCGATCACATGAGCAAAGCTACCTGCAAATGTCTAGTTCTAACAAAGCCGAGTTGTAATAGCGACCAGCACGGAATCAATACTGCGGCTTTTAAATTTTTAGCTTCGACTTCACTAAAAGCAAACCTACGAATATCCTAGAAGCCGGTAGTTTCAATACTAAATCAACTGGGAACCTCCAATTACATAATTGCGGTTACCAATGGGTGCACTGGTAGCTGAATGGTAAATCCCAATACTCAAATTTAGGCCGCATGGAACCGAATCCAGATTTAAAAACCTGCAGCCAACACCATTTGGTCCAGGGTAAGGGGCCCCTTGCTACCTTTAGCAATATGCGTACATTCATGAACAGCTTGCTCAATTGATGCATGTAGGGATTGGATTGAGCCTTGCTTATATAAATACAGAAGTTCATTTTGGTTACCAATTTTGGTTACCAATTTTGGTCAACAGCTCTTAGATGTCCAACGTGAAATGCATTTTCGAACTAAGATGGGCTTAAATTTATAGCGGTTTTTACTTTGCCAAACTTCTAATCTGCACAATTTCCATAATATAATTTATTGGTGTAGGATGCTTTTACAAAGGTACCGAGGTTTCCATGGAGGGTCATGGAATGAAGCTGATAGGTTGGATTTGTGGGATAAAATTGTGATTAGATGCAATTGGATTGATAGTTTCTAATATCTAAACTTGAGATCGGTTATATCATGATTTCCATAGCACTTGGGTATCTGAGCCGCTGGTCACCAAGCTATTTTATGCTTATAGAATCGGAATGATTCATTACTCAACTGTTCTGCTTGCTAAAAGTTTTAGCCTGCTTTTATTAACGCCGTAATCAAGTTTGGTTTTAAGCAACCTTTCGAATTTTTTAAAAAATTATGTAAGCGGTTCAGCTGTAGAGATGTCTCATCGATTCTCTTAAAAAGTTGTCAATCGTTGAAATCAATTCCAGATACCGCGGCTCTTATTTTGGTACATTGCCATCTGCTTTTGGAGTTACTATTTCATTGATAACGGTTGAAACGATAGATGGCAGAATATCCTATAAACGCCAAGATTTAAATCACAAGCACATCAATCACAGTATGCTATCAACCAAATGATTTTAGTAATGAATGACTCAGCTAAATATGATAGCTTTTAGGCCAATATTATCATTGAAACGTTCAATACTACTCGAATAGATTGATGAGCCACCCATTGGCCTTATAACCTTGGTTGTTCCGCTGACAAAAGTGTCTAAATGATGCTGATTCATAGATCCCGTTTTTGATTCCAACACAAGCGTATCATGTACCATAGCCATCTGTAATTAAAATCCACCTAAACTGATTTTGTACCAACCTTTGCTCTTTACGTCATTTTTAAATCCTTTATACCGAGAAGCCAATTTAATGTTAATTAATTAATTAGGTCAATCATCATTTGAAACATAAGCTTATTCGTATATCGTTCCAAGTTCGTTTATAGTATCTTTAGTAAAAGAATAGAATATACTAACAGGTTTCATTCGATCCAACATAGGTCTCAATCAATTTAAGATGACTACAATTTCTACAAGGGATTAAAAACCTTTGAACGAAAATAGCCATTCGATCAAAGCGGCTATCCGTTGGTTGAGCCTCTAAAAGAGCCACTGCGATCTAATTTTAGAGTATCTAGATTGGGCCACAGTTCAATTTAACCAAAGCTATGATTGGCTATAATTGAATGTTTAATCTAGATCGAATTGGCACCTCGGTTACCATCGAGACATTCAGGGTGGGACCACGTTTTAGCCTTACAAAAATCAAGTTTTTGCCGAATAAATTCCTAACGAGTGAGACGCGCTAGAATCGGGATGCGTTTTTTTGGGTTCAAGTTTTATAAAGCCTTATTGAATATTAGCGCTTTAATATGAAACTTTAAATTTAACCCATTTTTTCTACAATACAAAATTTTAACCGCGTCGATTAAATGATGTTATTTTATTTTTACATCGGGTATGTAATAATATTATCAGGTGGTATGAACAAGCTGATCCAATTTTTATATTGGGCATACATTAATATTAGTTAGTGTGCGGCTCAATAGCTAATCTCGATAAATACGTATATCGATATAATATACAAAATTAGCTTGATGCATTTATAAAAAGTAGATTAAGCAATCACGGAACTAAAAATAAAATAATGATTAATTTATAAAGTTCAATTGAATATCAGCGTTTTAATATGATGCTTTAAATTTTATCCACCTTTTACTAAATAACGCATAATAAATTGACTTAATCCTTATATTGGGTATGTAATAGTGTTATCGAGTAGTATACGGCTTAATAGCCAATCCCGATAAATACCGTACGCCAATATAATAGACTGATTCAGCTTATTTTAACAAGGTATATTAAGTAATCGTGGAACCATAAAACAAAATGATTTAATTAATCCATCAATAGCTTCCATTTGCGCAATGAAACAACCGATGCCAAATATTAAAGATCAAAATAGACTGGCGGGAAGTCACTTGATAATTTCGCCGATATCGCAACTTAAATCCGAAAGGGTCATGAAGTCACGAATCGACTCGACAACCACCATAATAGTCGCAGGGTGGGGAGTGGCAACGATTTACCCAGCGTAACCGATTTGGCATTACGCTTGAATACTCCATTGCTAGTCCAATTGGCGCCGCACTTGGCCCAGCGCTTTCTTAAATGAATTTCTAACCATCGACCAATCTATCACCCTACGGCTGCTTCAATGGTTAGTGTTACCTTAATGCCGGCCTCCCCCTTCCACTCCAAAAATGATGCCAATCTAAAATCTCTATCCCAGCAGCAAGTCTCCTCCTCAAAGCTCATCCTCCAGTCCGCTCTCAGGAAGGCTCAGCAGGCGGTTGAGTTTGACCACGTTAACGATTTCCCCCATGCGCTGCAGTCGTACCAGGACGCCCTGTCCCTCATTACCGAAGTCCTGGACTCCAGCCCGTCTTTCCGCTCAAATCCGCGCCTTATTAACATCGTAAGCTTTCAAACTCCATCTTTAATTCCAAAGCAAACCTCATACCTCGAGCGTGTCACGCTATTGACTAGCCTCATTGATACTGCCTCCGATATCCCCTTTGTTAATCACGACTCTTCGCCCAGGTTGAGCCGCGCGCGCTCCGAAGTGTGTAGAGGTGTTTTAAAGCCCGAAGAAAAGGTAGACAGGGAGCTCACTGAGGGTCATGACATACTTTCTTCCGCCCTCGACGCCATCAACAAGTGGCCGCAAGATATTCCCTCACCCCAGCAGTATGCTTCTCCTCCTACCACAAGGCCAAACAGCTTCCTCCTTGAATCCCAGCATCTCTCTAAACAGAATTCCGCCGCCTCCACTCCGGAAAGGTTTAGTTTATTACTAGACTACGACGAGCCCTTGCTCGGCGACTCCAGAATCAACGACCGCCCCGGCTCTTTACAGTTGCCCCAATTCACCCTTGCCGAATCCCAAACTATCCCTCAATCGAGACTCACCCGGTGGAGTTCCGACTCGGTGCTCCCTTCGTCTTCGAGCGGTGAATATTCAGAGCCAACTAGCCCAAAGAAGTTGTTGGAGGCCGAATTTCCTGAAGGGGTGGCATCCATCCTAACAAGGAGGGGAAAGCGCTCTTCGCATCCCACCCCCTGCTGGGCAATCACGAACCGGGCAGCAAGATGTTGTCTACGATCGACCGTATCAAATTGGACGAGCGGAGATTTTTCTCTCGACACCAAGAAGATTCCCCACCAACCAACTGTGGGGCTGGCCGGCACAGGTTCGCCGAGCCCCGAGCTGGGTCGCGCTCAGAATTCCAACCGCCGTATATCTTCTCTCCCGAGCACCACGCGGCCCAGTTCCTTTCTCCTCGCTGCCACCAAGGTGGTTGAGTTGGCGGTTAAAGACTCCGCCCCAGCCCATCCCCCACGCTATTCGGGGCGCCAGTACAATCCCATCAACATCCAGCGTGTTTTTCGTGAGGAGCCCTCCGAGGTAACCTCCCTCCTTATTAGGCCACTTACCCCGTCTAAGGATTGTGTCTTCGAAACTCCTCCCATCTCGAGTGATCTGAAGGTGTTTTGGCTCATGAGATCGCTCGAAAGATCCATGACCTCCGGGGGCTACGTTTCGCGCAAGCTTTACATCCCCAAGAGTGTTTGGTAGTATGCGAAGCCCAATCCCATCTAACTTATACAGGTTTCAGTCCGGAGTGCGCCTACAAGCGATTGAGATTAAAGTTCAGTCCTGTGGGCTGGTGGCGGATTACCTTGTTCGATTTAAGGGGCTCGAAGTTGCTGATACGGCCAACATCCTCAAGGTAGTTTTTGCGACGACCGTTGACTCAAAAGCTTAGGAGCTGGAGGGGCTTGACGCGCTCCTGAACACGGTGCAAATCGGGCTATCCAAGAGACTGCCGTTTATTGAGCCCCTTAGGCGTGTCCCCACTTCAGCCTTTGCCTCGCTCGGCAGCCGAATCTCCAAGTCGGTAGAAAAGATACAGATGTCGTATTTGAAGCTCAAGTCGGATGCCAATGGACAGTACGTCGAGTGCCTTATCAAGCTATTCAAGTCGTCACAGTTTCTTGGTAGGTTACCTAGCCAACCCATGCTAACTTTTAGAAAAATGGTATCAACACTTTGTATCCCTCAACGCCCTCAACGCCGCCAATGTACAGATCATCGCGCGTCTCAACCGAGTCAATAGCTTCCTCTATACCGTCTTCTGCTCATTTGTGATCCGTGACATAGAGTATCATGCTCGCCAAGTACCTCAAACGGTTACGAGCCAATATCACCGATTGAATTCCCCAGCTAACCCACCCTTGCACAGCCTCACTAATCAGACCCCCGTATCATGCCCCCGCGCAATAAAAATTTCTTGCCTGATTCTGCTTTATATAAACGCTGGCTTTGCTAAAGTTAAGGGTGGTCGAGTCAAAACGTGACCGCTCCCCTTGAGTTCAAGGAGTCGCCTTTTGACACGTTGCTCATAAGCCCATTCTCACCAAGGCCTTATCATTGGGCCACCGCGTAGAATTGAGCAAAGTTGAACCCCAGGCTGCGAATTGAGCAGGTAAAAAACTTGGCCCCATCTCACATCTTCGGTGGGTCGACGTTAAACGGGCACCGGGTTTAAACACCTAAGTTGGTACCAACTCCCGAGTAACTTGGCACCGACCTCATCGCCCGCGACCCGAATTTTATTTTTTGAAGCGAAGCTTTAATATAATCATCCTACCTTCGATACGCCTAGCCCGCTCCGCCGGTTCTCGGCAAGCTGTTAAACGTTGGATCCAACTTTGGGTCCTCCGATAAGCTGGAGATCGGATATTGAACCCCACCTAACCGGCAGGGGGCGCCGTTCTAAAGTTGGCTGGTTAAGCACGGTAGCTTTTGGTAGGAAGGTCGCTAGCTTTCCTACGCTGGCAGCGCATCAGGAAGTCGGGTGGGGGGAATCTATCGGTTTATGGGGTTAATATTTGGTTGGGTAACGCTATATAGCTTAAATTCAACAAACCACCGGATTGAGTTGAGTCACCCCCCCGGTAAGGGTGGGCTGGCGGTCTGATAAGTGGGATACCTTTGTAAACGTACGCACGCCGAGACCGTCACCCCCGAATTCAGGGGCGCAGATCATGGCAAACTGTCATGCCTTTTGTTTTAACCCCTTCACCTCTTAAATTTGGAAATATTGGGAGTATGACGGCAGCTTAGGCCGAGGTCGCAAGCCACCCTGGGTTTAACCTGCCCATCTGACTTTCGCGTACCTAGAGGTATAGAGGGGTGGGGTTATTTTGGAGTTGGGGTATGGTACGCACAACCTTCACCAACAAATTAAATCCCCCTCCGGGCCCTTCTATGGCCTAAAATTGGATCTAAGCGGTTGGAAGGGCTATAACTTTAAGTTGGATCGGCGGCGTAATCAAAGTGGGGTAACGTTTAATTTTTGGTCATATGAAAAGATAAGCTTGGCTAAAACGTAACTTGGCTGAGGTTATATTCAACCTACCCAAATGCCTTTTATATCGAACGTCGCTTACATCTAACCTTATCATATTGTTGTAAGGTGCTACCCGATAAAGAGTGAAGTTTTTTAAGCTACAAGGGATATAAACGGTTTATTGCAAGTTCCATCTTCCCTGGGGATAGAGTATCTCAATGATAGGTCGATAATCGATGGTTGCCGTTAACCCTCTAAGTAAATTTGTGGGCTTTCCAATATTTATTGGATACGATGCTGATTGTAGCCTATACTATAACCAAATTCAAGTTTCTTTATACTCCAAAGGTGGTTCTTAACCGTATGAAGTTTAACTATTACTCGATACGTGATCCCCAAATCAAAGCTGGTCAGGTCAAGTTAAACAGAACTGGGGTAGCCAGCTCGGTACCTTGGGATTTGGGTCATCTTGTTTAGGGCGGTAATCCCTTCTATAGGTTTCATTCGTAGAGTGAGATGATATGCTATGGCAAGTTTAAGCCTTATTCCCACGGCTATCTAAGTTTACCAACTAAGCTTATATGGGCTTATGTTGATGAAATACGGCATCGTAGATACACCTTTTATTCCTAGCCCTCATGTTCTGTTATACACTGCCAATTTATAGTAATTATATATTCTAGTACCAGCCTTATATACCGATATAAAGCTCTCCATCTACAAATAACTTTTGTATCCTTCTATGATATATTACTGAGTTTTCTAAAGCTATGATTACCATTTTAAAGCTAGATGCTGCCATCTTAATGCTTTAGTATACCTGGCCTTTGGGTTGAAGTATATAGTAAGCTCTGGTATATCTTATAAAATTACTAGAAAAGTATTTAGATTAACAGCTTTTATGCTTTAGTATGTTTAGCAGTATCTTACATAAGCTTTATAGAGTAGGCCTGAGGGCCATTTGTAACCTTTTTTTAGTTTATAAACTTTAAAGATATTGGGTTAACTCAGCATATAACTTTAATAATGAAAGTTTTGGTGGTTGATAGAGTATGCGTTAATGATCTCTAGTCTACCATTTAGATGGAATTAAAGATACATGCCATGCTCTATAGTGTCAGGGCAGGTTGAGAACAGGAGGTTGCTGTAGGCAAAACTCTAGGGAGAAAAAGCCAAAGAAGTGTAAGGTGTGCAAGGATCAGTAAGCAACATTATAAGTTATCTCCAAGATGCTTCTAAATAATATTTTTGGGTTAAAATATACCCCAAACTGACTCAGAGAAGCAAGATAGAGGGGCTCTGAGAACTGAGCCAGTTTGGGTATAAGCTGAGAGGGATATGGGTAAAATGGTGGGCTGCAACCTCAATGCAATAGGATACAGTGAGGGTATTAGGTTTGGGACCAATGGTGGGTAAGACTAAAACCTCAGGGTAAGGCTAACCATTGTGAGAATACGTTTAACCAGGTTCTATATAAAGATGCCTCAAAAGGTGGTAAAGTTTATTTATAAAATAACCCTTTATCTATTGAGTATAATAGAATAACTGAGAGAAGCAAAACCTTCTCAGCTACAAACACCAGGGTTTTGGGGAAGTTTATAAGGACCAAGCGATTATCAAGCCTTTTTGCGCCGACTAGTTTTTGCTTTTCAGCAAGATTGAGATCTTCTGAACACGGTTGAACTTAATCACCTCATACCTAATAATTTTTATGATTTTTTAAACTGATTTTCTCATGATTTTCTGCCATCTTTGCACTATTAACATCCAATATGATTAATAAGGTTATAACTCACCTTTGATCAATGACCAGAAAAGATCACCAATATCTCTCAAGGGTTCTAGCTTTACTTCTCATGGCTTCTGTAGCTTAGCCCTAAAGGGCGGTCCACACCATGGAAAATATCAATAGCTGTGGTACCACCCTCTGCTCTTAGGGTTCTACTCCTCCAGAATGGACATCACCTAAGGCAAGTTCTTATGGAGGGGATAACTTTATGGCTTCTAATGAGGCTTTAAAAGCAGTATCTACAGCATCAGGAAACCTTCCATGAGAGTTGCAGATCAGCTCTCAAGTATTAATGCAGCCTCAGTGAGACATCCAGATTTTATCAGTTTCATTGTAGCCCTTCTAAAGCACCAAATACTGGAGGTAACATTAAGATAGATGGGAGGCAAGGATGGCCTTGATTTCATTGTGTGGATCGCCATCTACATTTGTCAAAATCCTGGTAGAGGTTAATGATCACTAATGCTAATTTGCACAGGATTTGACAATTTAGCAGAAACGGGAATATAATAACTCTTAACTGCTATTGTATAAATGGGGGATTTTAGTATCACCGGAGGAATAAAATGGGATGAATTTATATACTAGTAAAACAGGGTTAAAGTTTTTATATATGTTTTATTAGTGATATTGGTGAGGTAGAAAAATGAACCCTCTTAATAAGTCAATACTTTGTATTTAAATGTCAAGGCTCAAAGTTCAGATTGCTTAGTAAAGTACAAATTAGGGAATATTAAAGTTTGACCTATTGGAGCTTGGGAGACTCACTTCGCTTTGACAGGACTGCCAAAGGAGAGCAGGTAAGATAAATCTATATGGTAAGGTTTTGATATTTTACCATAAGTGGGCTGAAAAACTTTGCACATTGTTGAATCCCCTTTAACCCTATAAAAGAGGCCAGTTTCTGCAGTGTAAGCTGTAATAAATTATAAGTGGCCTGGAGAGGAGCCTCTGATAAACTTTCCAGATTTGGCTAATAATTTTGGTATGATCTGAATTCCCAAACTTATTTTGTTTGCCCAATAATTAATAGAAGTGATACCCCAACTTAAAAGATTCCACCAGGAATTGACCAGAGTCTTTTGGCAGATCTTTTCATCATTTACCTCTAAACTACACTTTTTAATACATCAGACTTTTAAATTATCTGACATTACCCTCTTCAAGAGTGGCTGGGGGGAATAAGGTCACAAGAACCATCCATGTACTCAGTTAATTATAACTTTAGAAGCAAGGGATTTAATGGAATACTCATCTCCTTGCTTAAAGGTAATTACAAAAGGCCCTTCCCAGATGGACCCAAGATTTTCCTTTCTAGGCATGATTTGGTTGTGGTAGTAGAGTACCTTGCCACTTGAAAGGAAGGGAGTGGTTATCATGTTCACATGACTTTATTGAAAGGGTCAATTGTCAAGATAAGGCTGGGTGCCAAAAGTCAAAAAAGGTCAAGCTACAAGACCTTCCTGACTTAAGCACACTTTGGATCAATGCTGGGTGCAGGCCAGATATTCTTAGGTTAGTTAAGAGGAAGTTTGACTTGCCCAGTCACATGTAATGGTAATAGCATTAAAATGGACATGCTGCCATTTAAATAACAGTGGTTTGATTTGGTTACTTGGTGAATGAGGGTTCAAAACCTGTTCAATCTATGAAGATTCCAACTCAGGTCAGCCTTGACTTCAAACAATCACTTGAGTTCATTTGATTTTGAAGTACAGTACCCTGTCAGATGAAAGCATGCAGTTATTGGTGCACCTGGGCTTAGCACCACTTTCACTGATTGGTGATTTCCCAAATTAGCTTAAATATGTTTGCTTGAGACAAAATTTTCTCATCAGTTGTCTTCCTTTAAATAAAATTCCCTGTTTGTTTACAGTTTTTTAATTTATGGTACTAATAAGAACCTGTGCGCAGACCTCCACAAGGAGGTCTTCAACAAAGTCGGACATTCTACTTTCACTAAAATATCTACTCTATCAAGTGCACCGTTGGGCCCCCTTATTTCCTCCAAACTGAGGCACCCAAACCCTCCAGCACTGATCTCCGCTTGGTTATGGGCTTCCCCATGGGCCCACTCAAGTATTCTATATATTTGTATCCAACTTCTTTACACAGCGTTATACCCCCTCAAATGGGGTTACTTTATCTCTGACACCCTTCACGGTGCCCCTTTTACTATAATACTGTTGACAAGTTTACCAGCTTTGTGGCTGTGCACTGCACACCACCTCACTGGGAACTGGAGAGTTATAGACACTCTCTTGACATTAGATGACCAACCTCTTTATTTTATGTGCACAAACCTTATCCATGTGGGACTTTTGCAAAGTGTTAATTGGGTGCACCAGCTGTTGGTCATGGCCGCGGTGGGGCTCACCTCCAATTTCTCATTTTGCTGATGGTTGGAGCATCTTGGCATTATTCTTGCTAGCTCCTTCTGGGAAGTACCCACTCTTCTTGCTCATACATGGTGGATATGGATGCTTTAAGATCTGGGAGTCATGATTCTCTGACTTTCCACCAAACTTTACAAAATCAGTACAGATAACATGTTTTTTCCTTAACACCACATTCAGATGGTGCAGGCAGAATCATCAATGAAGAGCCTGGTGGTGATGGCCTTGTATAACAATGCACAACTCATTGCCAAAATGGGTATGGAGTCATTCATGGCCCAAAACGCATTTTATAATGATGTTTTCCTATATAAAAATGAGCCTAATATCTTCTCTTATGGCTCTGATATGAAACCCATTTCAGTATACCAAATTACCCCAGAGAACCAACGCTTGACTACAATCATGATCTGAAGAACACAGGAGGTGGAAAAAAGTTAATTTTTAATATAAAAAGGGTTTTGCAATTGCTGAAGATATGGTGGGATATGCAACCTCAGTAGTAAGAGTGACCAACTATCCCTTTCCATTCTATAATGCTGAACCGTAACCTGGAGGCATGCTTATGCCTAAAGAAGATTTTTATGGTGAATTGTTGGCGTTGTCTGCTATAAATAAAGACCATTCTGGATATTTTTTGTTGACTGCTACCCTTTTATCCTCTTTAGGGAAAATCGGCATGACCATTTTGGTGGATACAGGAGCCTCTGGATATTTTATTGACCAAGATCTAGCCAACAACCTTGAGCTGAGTTACTTGCCAGATGGTATGGTTAGGGGAGGGGCCTCCCAAGGTATTTCCATGCAGAAAATTATGGGGTTAGTGGATTATCAAGTTGGCAAATATCATTTGGCTGACCATTTCCAAGCGATCAAAACCTCTTATACCCTATTATTTTAAATGTAGAGTGGTGGCGAAATTTTAATGTCAGAACCAACTTGAAAGACAATGCCTTGTCTTTAACTTTAAAGAATGGTCATAATTGGTTGTCCCTTTGACTGAAGCTAATTCTCAGGGTGATCTGCCCCACTGGCCCAATATTCACACTTTCAGTCTTGCTCTGTTGCTGAAGTCCTCTCTGGAGGTACCCTTACCTTCCTGTTTGGAGGGGGTTGGAATCTTTATTTGATGTGGCTTCGGCCAATGTACTACCAGCTCATTCAGAGATTGATTGTGAGTTTAAGATAATTGTTGATCTGGTGCATATATCTTCCCAATTTACACTTTGACTGTATGGGAGGAAGCAGCATTAGATGTGTGGGTTAAAGAGCAGTTAGCCAAAGGCGTAATTTTTTAGCATACCTCCCAGTATTCTCCCCACTTCTCTTTGTGGAGAAGGCCAATGGTACCTTACACCCATGCGTAGATTATGGGTGTCATGGTTGGATGACATTATAGTAGGAACTGATGCTAGAGATAAGGCTGGGCAACAGGAGGCCCAGAAGGTGAAACTTCAGGCTCTTTCTGACCTGAAACACACCTTAGATCAATGCTGGGTGCAAGCCAAGCATGCTCAGGTTGATACTAATGGGGTGCAAAACGCCCAGCCTCTTGTCTCAGCCCAGGCACTGAAACAAACAATTTATGTTTTAAACAAAAATGGTTCAATTTTCTTGGTTGGAGAGCAAGGGTTTGAGTTCTGCTCCAGCTATGAAATTTTAAGCTCAGGTAAAATACAGCTTCAATTGATTACTCGAGTGAAGGCACTTTTGGTGTATTTTACTAAAATGGATGAAAGCATCTGTTTATTGGAGCGTCAAGGCTTGGGCACACTTCCGCAGAACCTGAATTTACCCAGCCCACTTTAAATATGTTTTTGTGACCAACATTCCTTGTTGGTCAACTTTTCTTTAATAAATTTACCCGTTATTTTACGTTTTTTTACAATGGTTTCTTGGAGAACATGGTGGTGGACCTCTTCAGGGAGGTCTCCAACTATGTGGGCCACTACCTATTATCACCATTTACACAAATCACAGGTGCTTTCTTGGGCCATTCAGGTCCCCTCCAGACTGATACACCCAAGACTACCTGCGCCAAGTTACCCTCAACTATGGACTCCCCATTGGTGTCTACTCAAGTTGGGAGTTTTCTTACTTACCTGTTCTCATATGTGGTGCTTTATACCCTCGCCTGGGTTACCTTCTGCTCAAGCACCATTCTAGGTGCTCCATTTCCCATTCTCTTAACAGCTAGTTCCCTAGCAATGTGGGCTTGCATCTTACATCAACTTGCTGGAAACAAGAGAGTTACAGACACTCTCTTGACATTAGTTGACCAACCTTATCTCTATACAATCATACAAAATATCCGTGTGGGACTTTCAATATTAGTAAATTGGGTGTGTTGGCCATTTATCACTGCCACAATGGTGCTCACCACAGTTTTCTTGTTAGGTTTCATATTAATACATCTTGGCGTTATTTTTGCAACTACCAATTGGGAAGTGTCCACCCTTCCTGCTCGCACCTGGTGGTCTCTGACTTTTTGCAATCATCTTGTCAAAACCCTTTTGGATGGTTTCCCTGCCCCAACTCAGAAGGGGCTAGGTAATTTGGTTATCATTGGATCAAAACATATAAATATGGGAACCAAAAAGTCGCGCGCACTTCTTAAAATGAGGGAATCTTATCCTTCTAATTCTTCAACTCCTTCTAAATTCAGAACTGTACAGGGGTCTAGCCCCTAGAAGGAAGTAAAGGTTTCAGATGATTCCGCTGCGATGATGTCACTCATGGCCATCCCTATAAATACAGCGTCCTCAACTAGTGATCTTTCCTTGAATCATGAGATGCTTCCCACTGATTTCCTCCCCATCTCGGCGGAAATCAGAAATATTGGAGGGTCAGAGCCCAAATTTAACAAAAAAGGGTTTCCATTATTGTTTTTTCTCCCCAACACGTTTCTGAGGTGCATGCTGAGTCATCAATTCAGGGCTTGGGGGTGATGGCCCTAGATAGCGATGCACACCAAATCCTCAGAATAAGTGTGGGTTTGTTAGAACCAGAAAACGGTTTTATAATGAAAGCAAAATATCACAAAACGAGCCGTTTATATTTTCATATGGTCTGGATGAGGATTCTATTTCTGTATATCAGATCACTCCTGAGAACCCTCGTTTGGCCCCTACCATGATTAGGGGTTCTCAGGAAGTGGAAAAAGAACTACGTTATAAATATAAAGATGTATATGCACCTGCAGAAGGTGTGGTGGGATATGTGGCCTCAGTAGTAAGAGTGGCCCACTATCCCTCCCCCTTCTATGATTCCAAAACATACTCTGATGGCTTGTTGAGACCAGAGGAAGATTTTTTGGGTGAAGTGATGGCGTTTTCTGCATTGGATAAATCCCATTCTGGATACTTCTTGTTGACTGCTACTCTTACTTCCTCTTATGAAAAGTTCAGCACAACTATTTTGGTGGATACTGGTGCCTCAAATAATTTTATTGACCAAAACCTTGCTGACTACCTTGAGTTGAGTTACTCACCAGGTGGTATGGTTAGAGGTGGGGCTTCTCAAGGTATCCCCACACTGAACGTCAGAGAGTCAGTCAATTTTCAGGTAGGTTTTTATCTATTTTCTGATCAGTTTCAAGCCATCAGAAACCTCTTGTTTCCCATCATTTTTGGGTGTTGAGTGATGGTGGAAGTTTGACGTCAAAACTAATTTGAAAGAAAACGCTTTATCCTTGTCTTTGACAAACGGTCACCAGTTGATTGTTCCTTTGTCTGAGGATAACGTACAAGGCAAATTACCCCAAAGGCCCAATGTTCCCAGTCCGTATCTTGCCCCTTTGCTGAAGCCCACTGTGGGACTTTCCTTACCTTCTTGTTTGGAGGAGTTGGCATCTTCTTTTGATGCAGCTTCAGCTAGTATGTTACCAGAACATTATGAGTTTGATTGTGAATTTAAACTTACTGTGGATCTTGTGCATATTTCTTCCCCCATATACCCATTGACTGTCCGGGAGGAATAAGTTAGATGTATGGGTGAAGGAGCAGTTGGCCAAAGGTGCCATCTTTCAGCGTACCTCCCCTGTTTGCTCCCTACTTCTCTTTGTGGAGAAGGCTGATGGAACATTATGTCCATGTGTCAATTATGGAAACCTAAACAATGTGACTGTACCTGACCTCCATCCCATCCCTTTGGATTCCCAGATTGCACGCTATGTGGAGAAGGCAAAGGTCTTCTCCAAGATGGACTGCCTCAATGCGTTCAATCAAATCCGGATAAAGAAGGGCCAGGAATGGTTAAAAGCATTCTACACCAGAAAAGGAATTTTCCAGTTCCGGGTTATGCCCTTTGGGCTCAAGAATGCCCCTGCCATCTTTCAACGCTGCATTGATGCTGCGTTGGGAGACTTGTTGGGGGTATGTGCAGTTGCCTACATGGATGACATTCTGGTGTTTTCCCCCAATCATGAGTCACATGCAGTACACCTTTGACAATTAGTGGAGAGATTGAGGGCTGCTTGCCTTACCCTCAAGATTAGTAAATGTGAATTCTTCAAGTCCCAGGTTACTTTTCTGGGCAACGTCGTTTTTGACCAGGGCCATATGATAACTCCAGACAAGGAGAAGGCTATTCATGAGTGGCCTACCCCCACCTCTGTCAAGGAATTGAGGAGCTTTTTGGAGATGTGTACGTTCCTCAAGAAGTTCAAACCCAGTCTCTCTGAGGTGGCAGCCCCCTTATATAAGGCCAGCGGTGCCAAGGTGCTTCAGTGGTCCCCCATTTTGGAGGATGCTTTTCAAGTGGTGAAGTGCACCTTGTTATCCACATCCATCCTTCGCCATGTTGACCCTGCAAAGGAGTTCATTGTGTCCTCAGATGCTTCCAACTTCACCATTGCAGCTGCCCTGTTACAGGTGGGTGAAGATAGGTCCGAGCATCCCATGGGATATATTTCTAGGAAAATGTCTCTGCATGAGTTAAATTACGCCGTATATGACAAGGAGTTATTAGCAGTGGTGGAGGTGCTGATTTACTGGCATCACCACTTACATGGCTCTTCCCAACCATTTTGGGTACGCATAGACCACTGAGCCCTGTTGTATTACCAGGCTCCACATGTTCTAAGACCATGTCAGACTTTTTGGCATGAGACCCTTTCCCTATTTACATTTTCCTATGAATTCACCAAGGGAAAGGAGAATGGTTTGGCGGATGCTTTGAGCTGCAACCCTGCTTTGGCTCCCAATCCAAAGGAGGTAGAGATTCACAACACCCAGGTGATGATTCCACCAAGTATGATTCTGCCTCAACTTCCCAAGTCCACGGTACATACGCCAGCGCTCATGCCTTTGGAAAATGCAGCAGTATATAGCATGTTTAGAGAGGTAGTTCTTTCTCAGCCGTTATCAGCTGAATATGCTGTTGTTCTCGCTAAGAGCGCCCTGAATCAGGAGGACTTATCCAGGGGTTATCACATGAAGAATGAGATGGTGTGGTTTCAGGGGCGCCTATGGGTTCCTGCTGGACCACTGCGCCTGGAGATCATCCAGGACCATCATGACAAAATCACCGTTGGTCATCCTGGAAAATCAAAGACCTTGGAGTTGATACAACGCACTTACAATTGGAAGGGCTTGCCTGTTTAGGTAGGGCGGTACTGTAAAGAGTGCTTGATCTGCAATCAAATGAAACCCAATTGGCAACCTTTAGAAGGGTTGCTGGTACCAGTCCAAAAGGCTGAAGGGCCCTGGACTTCCCTATCAGTGGATTTCATTGTGGAGTTACCCATTTCAGATGGGTATGATGCAATCATGGTGGTGGTGGACCGCTTTACAAAGTTCGCCCACTTTATTCCTTGCAGAACAACTATAACTGCCGCTGAAATGGCCAGGCTCTTTATCGCCCATGTATTTGCGCTTCATGGGGTTCCTCAAGAAATCATTAGTGACCGGGGACCCCAGTTCACCTCCATCTTTTGGGAAGAGTTGTGTAAAACTCTTCAGATCTGCCCCTGCCGTTCAACTGCTTATCACCCCCAATCAGATGGGCAGACTGAGCGAGTGAACCAGTGCTTGGAACAATTTCTGCGTTGTTACACCACCGCAGACCATTCAGATTGGGTTCCTCACCTTCCCATGGCCCAGTTTAGTTACAACAACACTTTGCATTCATCAATTGGTTGTTCACCTTTTTTTGCTAACCACAGCTTTAACCCTGCTTTTAACATGGAGCCTGGCTGTGGTTCTAAAGTGGAAGCAGTGCTGGACTTTGCTAAGACTCTCAAGAAGGTCCATCAAGGGGTGTCCACAAGTTTGGAGGCGGCTATGCTGGTTTATAAGGAGAATGCTGATGGAAAGTGCCGAGTGGGTCCAGCATGCTCGCAACATCCCTATCAAGCAGCCATGCAAAAAACTGGGTCCAAAGAGGATTGGTCCTTACCATGTAGTTAGAAAGGTGGGACATGCCTCATACCAGTTGGATCTTCCCTCCGCGTTTTGGATCTTCTCCATCTTTCATGAAAGCAAGTTGACCCTGTTTGAGGGCCCTCCTCCTGTGACCCCTGAGGCTTATCTTGTGGATGGGGCACTAGAATGGGAAGTGGAGGAAATAGTAGCCTCCCGCCAGGTTAAGCGACGCCTTGAGTACATGGTATCTTGGAAAGGGTTTGATGCAGCAGAAGACAGTTGGGTGCCATCACAGGATTGTGTACATGCCCAAGACCTAATCAAATCATTTTATAATCGTTTCCCTGAAGCTGTAGGATCTCAGCCTAAGCCAGCCGTTGCTGCTATGAAGTTGCCGCCAGCACATAAGAACTTCTCCTTAGCAAACGCCCTGAGAGGGGGTGGAGCACAAGAAGGAGGAGAGGGTAATGTCATGGTTAGATGACATTATAGTAGGAACTGATGCTAGAGATAAGGCTGGGCAACAGGAGGCCCAGAAGGTGAAACTTCAGGCTCTTCCTGACCTGAAACACACCTTAGATCAATGCTGGGTGCAAGCCAAGCATGCTCAGGTTGATACTAATGGGGTGCAAAACGCCCAGCCTCTTGTCTCAGCCCAGGCACTGAAACAAACGATTTATGTTTTAAACAAAAATGGTTCAATTTTCTTGGTTGGAGAGCAAGGGTTTGAGTTCTGATCCAGCTATGAAATTTTGAGCTCAGGTAAAATATGGCTTCAATTGATTACTCGAGTAAAGGCACTTTTGGTGTATTTTACTAAAATGGACGGAAGCGTCTGTTTATTGGAGCGTCAAGGCTTGGGCACACTTCCGCAGAACCTGAATTTCCCCGGCCCACTTTAGATATGTTTTTGCAACCAACATTCCTTGTTGGTCAACTTTTCTTTAATAAATTTACCCGTTATTTTACATTTTTTATAATGGTTCCTTGGGCGAACATGGTGGTGGACCTCTTCAGGAGGTCTCCAACTATGTGGGCCACTACCTATTATCACCATTTACACAAATCACAGGTGCTTTCTTGGGCCGTTCAGGTCCCCTCCAGACTGATACACCCAAGACTACTCGCGCCAAGTTACCCTCAAATATGGACTCCCCATTGGTGTCTACTCAAGTTGGGAGTTTTCTTTACTTACCTGTTCTCATATGTGGTGCTTTACACCCTTGCCTGGGTTACCTTCTGCTCAAGCACCATTCTAGGTGCTCCATTTCCCATTCTCTTAACGGCTAGTTCCCTAGCAATGTGGGTTTGCATCCCACATCACCTTGCTGGGAACAAGAGAGTTACATACACTCTCTTGTCAATGGGAGTCTCAACAACGTCTCAATACTAGATTTGCATCCCATCTCACTAGACTCACAGATTGCACGCTATGTGGTGAAGGTGAGAGTCTTCTTCAAGCTGTATTTTTTAAACGCATTCAATCAGATCCATAACAAGAAGGGCCATGAGTGGCTAATTGCATTCCATACCAGAAAAGGATTTTTAAAATTTTTGGTTATGTTATTTGGATTTAAAAAGGCCCCTGCTATCTTTCAATGCCATATTGATTTGGCTTTGTGGGACCTGCTGGGGTATGCGCGGTAGCCTACATGGATGATATTCTGGTGTTTTCCCCTGACAATGAGTCCCATTAAGTACACCTTTGGCAGGTGGTGGAGCATTTGAGGGAAGCTGACCTTACATTAATAATAAGTAAATGTGACTTCTTCAAGTTCCAGGTCACCTTCCTGGGAAACGTCATGTTTGACCAAGGGCACATGATAACTTCAGACAAGGAGAAGGCAATTTGTGAGTGGCCAACTCCAACTTCAGTAAAGAAATTGAGGAGAATTTTTTGGGGACGTTTAAGTTTCTTAAGAAATTCACACCAAACCTTTCTGAAGTGGTGGCGCCCTTGTATAAGGCAAGTGGGGCAAAAGTGCTCCAGTTGTCACCAACTTTGCAAGATGCCTTCCAAGAAGTAAAGTGCACCCTACTGTCTATATCTGATTTTCACCATGACAACCCCAATAAAGAGTTCATTGTGGCTTATGATGTCTCCAACTTCATCATAGCGACGGCCCTATTACAAGTAGGCAAAGATGGAATAGAGCATCTGATAAGATATTTTTCCAGGAAAATATCTTTGCCTGAGTTAAACTATGCCGTATATGATAAAGATTTAATAGTAGTGGTTGAAGCGCTGACTTATTGGCATCATTACTTTAAGGCTCATACCAACCCTTCCATGAATGTACAGACCACCGTGTCTTGCTGTACTACCACGCACCTCATGTCTTATTCCACGGCAAACCTGCTGGCATGAGACCCTATCCCAATTTGTGTTTTCCTATACGTTTACCAAGGGCAAGGAGAATGTTTTGGCGGATGCTTTGAGTTGTAACCCCGCACTACCTCCCAATCCTAAGGAGGTAGAGGCGCATAATACCCATTTGATGATTATGCCGGATAAAATTATGCCTCAAATTCCCTTTCTCTCAGCCCATGGGCCAGCGCTTGCTACTCTGGAAAATGTGGAGGAATATGGTATGTTCAGAAAGGTTGTCCTTTTACAGCCTTTGTCATCTGAATATACTATGGTCCTTGCTAAGAGCGCATTGAATCAGGAGGATGTTATCAGGGGTTATTACATGAAGGACGATATGGTGTGGTTTCAGGGGCGCCTATGGGTTCCTGCTGGACCACTTCACCTGGTAGATCATCCTGAACCATCATGATGGAATCACCGTTGGTCATCCTGAGAAAGGCGAAGACTCTGGAGCTAGTTCGCCACACTTACAATTGGAAGGGGTTAGCCATGCAGGTGGGCAGGTATTGTAAATAGTGCCTGGTCTGCAACCAAACGAAACCAAATTGCCAGCCACTAGCGGAGTTGTTGGTACCAGTTCAAAAGGCTGAAGGGTCTTGGACTTCTTTATTAATAACTTTTATTGTGAAATCATCTGTACCTGATGGCTGCAATGCCATCATGGTGGTCGTGAACCATTTACAAAGTTTGCCCACTTCATTCCCTGCAAAACCCAGTTAATGCGGCTGAGATGGTTAGGCTCTTTGTCACGCATGTGTTTGCTCTTCACTGGGCCCCCCAAAAATAATTAGTGATCGTGGACCCCAGTTTGCCTCCATCTTTTGGGAAGAGTTGTGTAAGACTCTTCAGATTCGCTCCTGCCATTCAAATGTCTATCACACCCAATCAGATGGGCAGACTGAACGAGTGAATCAGTGCCTAGAACAGTTCTTGTGGTGCTACACTGCCGCAGATCAATCAGATTGGGTCCTATCTCCACATGGCCCAATTCAGTTATAACAACGCCCAACATGTATCAATTGGGTGTTCCCCCTACTTCGCCTACTATGGCTTCAATCCCGCCTTCAACATGGAGCCCAGTTGTGGATCCAAGGTGGAAGTGGAGGCGGACTTTGCCAAAATGATCAAGAAAGTACACCAGGGGGTGAACACGGATTTTGATGCGGCCATGCAGGCTTACAAGGAGAGCACTGTTAGCAAGAGATGAGTTTGACCAGCATACGAGGAAGGAGATCTCGTGATTCTGGATGCAAAAATCATCCTAATCAAGCAACCATGCAAAAAACTAGGACCAAAGAAGATTGGGCCTTATTGCGTTGTCAGAAAGATGGGTCATGCCTCATACCAATTGGTTCTCCCCCTCATTTCATATCTTTTCAGTCTTCCATAAAAGCAAGCTTACATTGTTTGAGACCCCCACCAGATACTCCTGAGGCTTATCTTGTGGATGGGGCGCCAGAGTGGGAAGTGGAGGAGATAGTAGCCTCCCATCAGTTAAGAAGAAGACTTGAGTATCTTGTATCCTGGAAGGGATTTGACGCAGCGGAGAACAGTTAGGTTCCAGCGCGGGACTGTGCCTATGCCCAGACTTTATTAAAGCATTCCATAAGCGTTTTCTTGAGGCTTCAGGTTCCAAGTCCAAGCAAGATGTCACTTCCAGGAAGTTGGCCCCTTCTCACAAAAAGCTTTCCTTGGCAGATGCCCCTGGAGGGGGTGGAGCGCATAAAAGAGGAGAGGGTGTTATCATGTTCACATGACTTTATTGAAGGGGTTTATTGTCAAGACAAGTCTGGGTGTCAAAGGTCAAAAAAGGTTAAGCTACAAGACCTTCCTAGCTTAAGCACACCTTGGATCAACGCTGGGTGCAGGCCAGATATGCCCAGGTTGGTTCAGAGGAAGTGCAACCTGCCCAGCCATGTGTAACGGTAATGGCATTAAAATGGACATGCTGCCATTAAAATAATGGCGGTTTGATCTGGTTACTTGGTGAACGGGGGTTCAAAACCCATTTAATCTATAATAAATTCCAACTCAGGTCAGTCTTAACTTCAATCAATCACTCAAGTTCAGTTGATTTTGAAGTACAGTACCCTGTCAGATGAAAGCATGCAGTTATTGGTGCACCTGGGCTTAGCACCATTTTTGCCAATTGATAACTCCCAAAATTAGCTTAAATATGTTTGCTTGATACTAATCTTTCTCATCAGTTGTCTTCCTTTAAATAAAATTCCCTGTTTGTTTACAGTTTTTTAATTTATGGTACTAGTAAGAACCTGTGCGCAGACCTCCACAAGGAGGTCTTCAACAAAGTTGGACATTCTACTTTCACTAAAATATCTACTCTATCAAGTGCACTGTTGGGCCCCCTTGGTTCCCTCCAAACTGAGGCACCCAAACCATCCAGCACTGATCACCGCTTGGTTATGAGCTCCCCGCGGGGCCCACCCAAGTGTTGCTATTTATGTGTTTCCAACTTCTTTACACCGCGTTATACCCCCTCACATGGGGTTACTTTATCTCTGACGCCCTTCACGGTGCCCCTTTTACCATAATTATGACATCGAGTTTCCTGGCTTTGTGGCTGTGCACTGTGCACCACCTCGCTGGGAACTGGAAAATTATAGACACTCTCTTGACAATGGTGGCTGGAGCTCATTTGCTGCTTGGTCCTCTTTAGTGACAGTTTTTGCTAAATTGGTCATCGCCTTAGATTGTAACTGGATGATGTGCTGCGCCAACTTCTTCATGGCTTGATCCAGATCAGTCCTAGCTGAGAAAACATCTTAAGCTAGTAAAGCAGGCACCCCAGGTTCTCAGCTGTACAACACATGGAATGGAGACATCTTAAGGATCTGATGGTAACTGATATGGTAGGCCATGAGGGCACTAGGTAAGTAAAGATCCCAGTGAAGAGGGTCAGAGTTGGCCATTTTCCAAAGTATAGAGACCAGGGTCCCATTTGCTCTTTCTATGGCACCATTGATGGAGGGTTATAGGGGGCTGAGAAGAGTTTTTATGCTCCCATAGAGGTAATGAGGAATTTTATCACTTGGGAGGAAAGTGTCCCAAATCACAAATGAGGACCTGAAGGCAACCATGCCACGTAAAGATATATTGATGTAGGAAGGTGGCAGTGGCCTTAGCAGTCTGAGTAATAACAACAGCTTCAACCCATTTAATAAAATTATCAATTTTGATCAAGATGTAACAATTACCGCTGGTTGTCTGAGGTAGAGGACCTAGAACATCCAAACTTATGGTGTGGAAAGGTTGATGAGGAGTTGTGGGTTGATAAAGATATTGGGTCGTAAAGCTGAATTGTTTTTTTGCAAGTCAGATAGGCGTCCAAGATTTCAGTTATGGTTTTCATCATGCCCTCTCAGTAGTACCGCTCTTTTACCCACTTGTAGGTTTTGCATGCTCCGCCATGCCCCATGGTAGTGTAAGACTCCAAAATGACAGGTACTCGTTCTTATGGCTGGAGATAGGGCAACCAGTTTACTCCTACTTTCTTATATAACATCCCACTCTCCACCTTTGTGTTGTGGGAGTTCCGTGCTAACATCTTTTGTACTGGTTCATCTTCATCAGCCCACGCGTCAGGAGTCATTAGGAGACCATGAAACCTCTCTGCTTTGCTATTGTCAAGATGAAGGACAGGCAGCCACGTCAACCCATCAACATTCATATGGCATGTCCCAGCTCAATGCTCAATGGTCATATCATAGTTCTGGAGCTTAAGAGCCCAGAGAGCCAACTGCCCAGTGAAATCTTTCATATTCTGCTATCCCTTCAAGAAGGTGTGCTCAGTAATTACATTTTATGATGTCCCATATAGAAAGGGCGATAGTATTTGGCAGCGAGCGGGAAAGCTAGGCACTCCTTCTCAGTGATGCTGTAGGTGCGCTCAGCTTTTTAAAGCATTTTGCTGAAGTAGGATAAGGAATGATCGACCCCATTTTCATCCAATTGAGTCAAGGTAGCTCCAACGGCGTAGTCAGAGGCATCTGTGAATAACATGAAGGGCTTGCCATAGTCATGGTGATGGAGGATGGGCATTTGTTGCAACAACTCCTTCAGGGTCTCAAACGCGGCTTTTTGTTCAGCACCTCAATGGAAAGGAGTTTTTTAGCCAAGAGGCGGACGAGGGGTTCTCTGAGTTTGGCGAATTTTGGATAAGTTGATGGTAATACCCATCATGACCAAGAGTACCTGGATATCATGAAGGGTTTTGGTCGCTGGAATCTTAAATATTGCTTCAACTTTATCTTTTAAGGGTTGTATACTATCTTGTGAGATGGTGTGCCAAAGGAAATACAAAATCTTTTACTAGAAAGTACATTTAGAGGGCTTCAGCTTTATGTTGGATGACCGCAAGCGTTGAAACCACTCCTTTAGGTGCGTGAGATGCTTGTTAAACGTCTTGGAGAAGAATGTAATTCATTGAGTAGACAATAACATAGCTCAGCTTAAGGTCCTGAAGAATGTGATCCATTGCCATCTGAAAAGTAGCAGGCGCATTACCCAAAACCCCTGAGTTAGCTGAGTGGGTTGGAACAAACTCTCACTACAGATAAGGGCATACTTCTCCTGATCCTGTGGAGAAAGTCCATCTGCCAGTATCCGCTAGAAAAGTCCATGGTGGAGAAGAATTTGGACTTAAAGAGTTGGGCCGGAGCGTCATCAATGCGGGGGATAGGGAAACTGTCCTTCTTTGTGAGATGATTCAGTTTGCGGTAATCCATCACTACCTGATGACTTCCTTTCTCTTCTTTATCAGTAGGAGCGGGGATGACCAAGGGCTTTTGAGAAGGCACCAACAACTCAGCGTCAAGCAGCTGTTTGAGCTCCGTCTGCATCTGTAGCTCCTCAACTTTGGATTTTTGGTAGGGTTTACAGCAGATAAGCTGAGCAACTCTAACATCAATGGTATGAGTATAACCCTTTTGTGCCCATAGTTAGTTTCAGAGGTGGAGAAGATGTCGCTATAGAACTCCTGTAAGGTGTGGACTTTATCCAGCTCAGCTGAGGTTAGTTCGTCGGAGATATGAACTTAAGTTAAGGTACATAAAGACTGATCAGTGGGTAAGCCCATATCCGCCATAGATCCAATATAGTGAGCTTGTTTTATTTCCTCAAAGGGAATCAGTATGCCTCTTCCGATCTCCTGATGCTTTTTTACAACCATATCCTTCTTGGTGAGATTCCCTAGCAGAAGGTTGATAGGTCATTGATAGGCAGGGTCTACCACGTCTGGCAAAACTCTTGGCTCCAAAGGACTAACTCCATCAATGCTGGTTAGGTGCAATAAGAAGTTTTGGGGGATTCATAAGGTAATCTTAGTTTCAACTACCCATTGTTCACCTGCTTTAATTACTACCTCTTCAGAGGCATAGAAAGGGATACCCTCGAGGGCGTCCACTGATTGAGGCAACATTTTTGTATGCCATCCTGCAGTGGTGTGGTTTAAAGATAAGGCGGAAGAGGGAAACTCAACTGTGAAAGCATAATCTTTTTTATTAAAATCATCATTTGTCAGAACCAGAGGAACCTTTTAGCTAAGCAAGTAGAGATAGCCCTGCTTTAAGTTAATAACCCCTTCATATTTGAGCATGAGCTGGGTACCAATGAGTAGATCATAGGTATTATTGGCCAAGGCCACCGCTGGAGCTGATAAGATGAGCTTCCCAAAACGAATGGGCAGAGAAATGTAGGCTCCAATGGCACGAGTATTGTTTGGCCCTGCAGTTCCAAAATCTTGGGTGTAGTCAAGGTCAGGGGCCAGCTTAATTTTTTCATAAGTTTGGATGACACAAAGTTCACAATGGACCCAGTGTCAAGGATATCCTTAACCCGCACTTCATTAATGATGACCTCCACTTTAGTTAATGTTTCACCCAAGTTTGGAGGAGAGCGAGGACCTAATTTTTGATGGAGAGTAGAGGCAAGTCTTTTGGCAGTTTCAGGGTATTTTTCTTGAATTGACTGAAGGATATGAACACAGTGGGTAGATCAGATAAATGTGGCGATGAGCTGGTCAGAGTCACTGGCAGTGTCAATGATCTCAATACCCCTCAACACTTGGCATAGATATATTTGGCAGGGGATCTTAGCCAATCCACTCTCTCTGGGTTCAATTGGTTGAGTACCTCCACTTCACCTGGGGCTCCTAAAACATAATGACCCACATCTTAACCACCCCTTCAGATTTGTCATCAGAAGGGTTAACAATGCATGTTAGGGAGCCCACAGGGGGTGAGGTAGGTTCAGGGCTTCCCTTATGGCAGGATAGGTCCTTGGGTTGCTCCTCCACCTTATTAAATTTTGGGGAAGGCGTTAGAATTGTCACGGATCGATTTTTGACCTTCAAAGTAGGGGGTTTGTGCTGCCTCATGAAGACAAGTTTTAGACTAGAGTTAGCTGGATGAGAGGTTGATGGAGATAGCGTCGTGGAAGTGGATGCTTTAACTACACCAGCTTTGGGTCAATCAGTGGCGGTGAGCTTTTATGAAATAGGCGGTTTAACTTTTGTGAACTAGTCATTTAACCAATTGTTAGTAGGGCGATTGGCACCCGAGAAAGTGGTTTAGGCTTAAGAGCAGGCTTTGGAATCACTTAGAAGGCTTCTATGAAGAAAAAGATGGGCAAGGAAAAGGGACGACTGCTTTCACCAACTGAGTTTTTTGAGCTGAAGATGAAGGGGAGCACTGCCCCATCAAAGACATTATATTTGGGCTATCCTCACATGGTGGAGGAGCATCTTGTCTCTGCAGCTCTGCGGATCAGGGTTCCATAAGGAGATAGCCATTTAAGTGCTGGAGGGGTTAAAGTAGATTCTCTCCTTGTAGCTTTTTGCATAAGTTCAAGTTCATGAAAGTCAGCCATGGCTAGCAGAGCCTCTTTAATATCCCATATTGTCCATAAGGTACGCTTGACTGCAGATATATGCATTGCTAAATGAGGATGAGACGCCAACTCAACAATGATAGCAGCAATGTAATCATCTAGAGGTAGCAGTTTGGTAAGCAACAGAGGTTGAGCTTTACTAGAAATTGCTCAACAAAAGAGGAGATTGTTCTCCCTCTTTCAGGATAAGGCACATAAAGGCCTGTTTTTGCCTTTTTATATTCTGTATGGAGCCAAATTCGTCAATAAGCGCTTTATTCACATCCGCCAAAGTGCTAAGAGTAGCCATAGTGGGAACCATTATCTCCTGAGTTATATGACTCAAGCAGGGAAGGATATTTTTGAGTTTTTGCTAGTCAGTTGCTCCTTCTATCACAGCTTTGTACACAAAGAGGAAGGTTGCAATACTGCCCTCACCCGGGATAAAATTGTCCCTGAAAGGGGGTTTGTGAATGGTGGGAGAGGCTCCATAAAGACTTTAAGAGTGGTGCAGCTTGAGTTTTTTTAAGTTGGGACAAGGCATTAGCTAGCTGTAGTTCTAATGCAGCGATCCTAGACTCAGATAAAGCGGGGAGGTTGTGAGGGGTAGTTTCCCCACCAAGCTTCATTTTTAATAAGTTTTATTATGGTGTACAGGGCCCCTGTGTTGAACACCACTTGTCAAAATACTGGCAGGAATTAACGCTCGCTGGTGCTTATTTGCACAGAATCTGACAATTCAGCAGAAACAGGAGTATAATAACTCTTAACTGTTGTTGTAAAAATGGGGGATTTTAGTACCACTGGAGGAATAAAATGGGATGAATTTAAATACTAAGAAAACAGGATCCTAGTTTTTATACGTGTCTTATCAGTGATATTGGCGGGGTAGAAAAATGAAACCTCTTAATAAGTCAATACTTAGTATTTAAAATTTTGAGGCTCAAAGTTCAGATTGCTTAGTAAAGTCCAAATTAGGGAATATTGAGATTTGACCTGACAAAGCTCAGAAGACTCACTTCACTTTGATGGGACAGATAATAGAGGGCAGGTAAGATAAATCTATGAAGTAAGGTTTTGATATATCTTACCCAATCAGTGGGCTGGAAATTTTTGCACCTTGTTGGACCCCCTCTGACTCTATAAAAGAGACCAGTCTCCACGGTGTAGGCTGTACTAACTTAGAAGTGGCCTTTGAGGAGCCTCTGATGAACTCCCCAGATTTGGCTGATGATTTGGTACAATCTGACTTCCCAATCTCACTTTGTTTTCCCAATTATTAATAAAAGGTTTACCCCAATTCGAGGGGTTCCACCAGTTATTAACCAGGGTCTTTTGGCTGATATTTTCATCATTTACCTCCAAACCACTCTTTTTGATACATCAGATTAGTAATTGTCTGACAACAATCACTGGCTCAGGATGGACAGGCATAGGGCCATCATATGGAGTTAGGAGACACTTGTGTTGGTTCTAAACACTTTGAGCTTAAAAGCCTGAAGGACTCCTAGTGCAATAAACTTTGCTGGATGAAGGCCCAAGGTAATTCCCCCACCGCACTAGGGCTGCATGAATCTAAGCACCACCAAATGTGGGCCTGACCGTGATTTGGGTGTATCTCGCACTACCCTAAATCTGACATATGCCCGCCCTGTTCAGGTATTGGGTAGACCATCTGCACCAGCCAGGACAGGTGATATGCCTCTCATCTCCCTTGCGGAAGACAAGACCTGATGACCCCCAGGTTTAAGGCCCCTGAGGGGAGAAGCCAAAGCCCTCCCCTTTGTCACCTGCTTTTTAGCAGGGTTTTGCTCTCTGGCTCCTTTTTGTCCAGGAAGTCTTGGAGTCCTTTTAAATCACGTGATATTTTATTGCATGATTTTTTTGCCACCAGATGGCTCATGCTACCTAAACATGCAGCTAGCTGAGCTTCAGGCCAACATATCAAACCTCAGCATTTATTGTAGGCAGGTGCAACAAAGCGCAGCTAACCAGGATTACCCCTTTGTCCTGGGCTTCACACCCGTGCACCCCCAGCTTGTGTGGAAGCTCTTTGACAGGCAATAAACCCAACTTGTACTTCCCCTTCCTGCCCATATTCTCCTCTTAGGGATTGGTAGATGCCTGCGAGAACAGGTTGGCACAGTCATCACTACCATCCCGCACCCATTTCAGGCCACTACAGGACCTAACCAGTGCACCTCTCTAGGTTCTGGTGTTCGCTCTCACCCATGTTTCTATGAGCTTTCTCCAGCTGCGCCATGAGGAGGCTTAAGCTAACCTTATATAGCTTTCAGTGCTAAACACTTTATTGGAGGGGAGTAGGTCAACAAGATAGGCTGCTGGGCCAACCTTCCATATATAATATTAAAGGGTCCAATACACTAAGGACTAATTTTTGGCTGGTTGTTTCAAGTGCAGGTTCTGAGTTAAACATAAAGTCTTCTGGCTTATATAAGGGCCCTCACGGCGCTTGCAGTCAGCATAGACTTTGTAGACTCTTACAGCATCAGTCAGATGCTCCTTCACCACTTGGTATATGTCTCTTAGAACTTTGTCATGCTCATTTGCAGCAACAACTGTTGAATCTAGCCATGGACTTAAGCTAAAACTGGGTTTGTAACCATCAGTTGCAAAAAACAGTGAGTGCTCGTTGAAGTATGGATTAGGTTAAGATATGCAAACTGTGATAGTGGTAGATGAGAGGTCCTATTGTTCTGTTCTGCATTGGAGTAGCTACGCAGAAATTTCTTTAAACCTTGGTTCACCCCCTTTGTATGTCCATCTGACTGATGTTGAAAGGCTGTGGAGCGGCAGGGGCAAATTTCTAAGGCAGACAGCAAAGCTTCCCAGAACTGGGGCTGTAAATAAAAAGGCCACAGTCGCTATTGATTTCCTTCAGGATGCCAAGCAGGCAGAAAATGTGGTCAACAAAAAGTCAAGCGGTATAGACATAACTGATGGTAGTGCTACAGTTGACAAAGTGGGACATCTTGTTGAACCAGTACACCACTACATCACCGCATCATAGCTTTTGGGACAAGAAAATCTCACAATGAAAAAAAAAATACTGATGCATAAGGACTTTAGCATCTTGGAGGGGGATAAGGAGGCGAGCAAATTTTTAGTGGCTGGGCTTTGACCAGTTTATAAGTGAGGCAGGACTTTGTAAATTTAGTGACACTAATAGAAAGGCATTTCCATATGTAGGAACACTAAACCAACTTGACCATTTTATCCTTCCAAGGGTGGCCAGCAATGGGGGAGGGGTTATAGGCTTTGAAGATCAACTCTTCTTTCAAGTGTTCAGGTGGGGCCCACCATTTGCCTTGATGAGTGATGACCCCATCAAGCAGTTGATAACCCTTGTCAAGTGGTTCACATTTATAACGGGCTTGCTTTAACAAAATTTAGTCTTCTGACAGGGGCTGAGACGGTTAACTTGGGAAGGGGTATCCATATCTTCATCCAGGGGGTCCATAACAAGTAATGTGGGGGTTAGTATGAGGACTTTCCTTTACCTGTTCCAGATTGATAACACTTAAGTATCATGAGCATCAATTAATGCTGGATTGGGGGCAAAAGCAGGATTTCGTGATAGGCATCAGGTGAAATTTTATGGATACTTTTTATAAAGTTGTACTGGATAACTGAACATAGACAAGATCTCTATCCACAAAGATAAAGAGGGGTCAGATTCTGGAGGGAGCGGTAGTACATTAAATTTGTAATCAGTGTGGATTATAAAAGGCCACCTAGAGCCATGCAGATGGTGATTCCAGTGCTTTACAGCTTCAATGACAGCAATAAGTTCCATTTCATACATGGCGTAGTTGAGCTGAGCCAGGGACATCTTCTTAAAGAAATAAGCTATAGGGCACTTCACTCCGTCTTCTTTTTCTTGCAATAAAGCTGCTCCCATTGCAAATTTAAAAAGTGTCAGTGGCGAAATTAGAAGTTAGCTTTGATATGCATGCACTAGAATGGGGCTGGATAGAATGATGATCTTTTTATTATTATTATTTATAAAAGGCAAGACAACCAGGGGACGGACATTGCCAAAATAGAGAAAGAAAGTATCGACATGAAACCTGATCAGGGTCAACTCTGTCATAGAAAGTTTTTTCACCTCTGGATTGGGACTCGGATTTTTCTGGTTACATCATGAGTAAGGTTTTCGTGTTATTATACCTACTAACCGCCAATAGTTTCCTTTGGCTGACACCCTGATCAATGTGCGAAGGGCGGGAATCAAACCTGCAACTTTCAGGTTAGTAGCCATACGCCCTACTGACTCGCCTTCCACCCCCTTAGAATGATGATCTTGACTTTATTGAATTCTGCTTTAAATTCCGTTGTACAACTAAAATCTTCTTACCAAATGAGGTGTAGAGGAGAGCAGCAACTTCAGATAGCTGTGGGGTAAACTTTTTGAGGGCACTGCAGGTCCCAATGAAGGTGCGCAACTAATTTAGTGAGGTAAGAATCGCCCAATTATGGATGGCTGATTTCTTATCTGGATCAATCATGTGGCCATGTGAGAAGATACTATTCCTTAAGAACGCAACTTTAGTTTGAAAAACTTGCAATTGCTAGCCTTTAAGAAAAATTTGCCCATTATAGACGCTCCATGACAGCTATAAGATGGCGGGTGTGAGACTCTTCATCTGGGGAAAAACTCAGTATATAGTCCATGTAGCTTATTAAGCAGGATCTCATAAGGTCTTGTTGGGATTTTAGCCCATCTTTCCAGCCTGCTAGATTACCTGGTATTGCTAGGGAAAATTCACCAAAGCGAAGTGAATTGGAAATTAGTTGGCCCAAGTTTTGGAGTAACTACATTTGGGGGATTTTGAGATATTCACCTGGTCATATCCATTGAGGATCAATCTGGATGAATACTTAAGATCTCATTGGGTGGAGTTGCTGATGAAATAGGGGCATCTGATAGTGATTAACTATCAGGTGTACTGATTGGGATCGGTCAGGTTTCATCACTGACTGATTAAGAATGAATAGCAGGTTGCAAGGCAAAAGATGCCACCTGCAACTAGTAAATTGATTGGTTGAAGAGAGTGACCTGCCATAATGGGTAATAAGTCCCATTACCTAAGCAGGTCGCTAGCCAAATATGGTTGGCTCACTTGGATTGAGAGGAAATCGTTAGGGACACGTTTTCTGACTCTTTCCATTTTAGGTCTCGAGGATGTTCAATGACAGAATCCTAGCCAGGATGTGGAAGACCATCGCTGCCAAGATGAGGATGGGTGATTCAATGGCATCCGCTGCCATTTCATTGAAGAGGTGTCAACCGAGGGTTAGACAGCTGAATTCCCCACTATATATATTCCCTAGGATTCACTATAATAAAAAACAAGATACTACAGAAGATAATAGGAGTTATTTAGTTATAAGTTATCCATTTGGTATATAGTTAAACTATCATCAGCTTCCATTGTGCTGTTCTGTCTCAAGAATATTATTGCAGAGGGCACTAATTGGAAGACTCTTAGAGAAAAGAGTAAAGATCTGAGCGGGGATCTAGAGAAGAAGGAGCCACAATCAGGGATAACTGCCAACTGTGTGTTGGACTGAAGAGACTGTCACTGGGGTATCTCAGCAAAGATCAGGTGGACAAGAGGAAGGGACCGAATTCTTACAAGTAGACATCACTAGTATTTAATCAGAAATACTGGCTGAGCGTTGGGCTGAAATATAATTCATACTCAACTATGAATATTAGTCTCCATACTATTATTGATTAATAATTCATTCTAATATACAACATGACGAAGTGCATGAGGAAACTGAACCTGTGCTGTAAAAAGGTTACTAGGTTGCTTGCTGATAACAACCAAAGTAAATTTTTACAAGTGGGTGCTCACTACAGGGGTCTTTGAGTAAAGAATCTACAAGAATGTCATACAAAGATGAGCTACACAAACTGTGGACCAAATTAGCCACTGTAAACCAGAATGCTCTAAACTCAGCAGACCATCGGGAGTTCACAGCCTTGGAAGAATGAGTCGCTAAGGTGGAGGAAGGAATAGATAATGTAGTAAGCTTTGGGAACGAGTTACTGGGGAAAGTAACTTTGTTGAAGAAGAAAGAAGGGACCTCGTTCAATAGGTCTTATACCTGAAAATGGAGTGAGAAGCAGATCGAGTTCATTTAAGAAATTTTTGGTGTGGATATAGAAAGATTGATCAAACAAGTGGAGGAACATAAAGCTCACAAATGTGCTTGTGAGCCCAATATGGCAAGAAATGCTGAAGAAAGAAGTCCATGCATGATACTTGGGAAGTTGAATACCCCAAGGAACATGCCACCCACTTTTGCTGCTATTTCAGAGATGATGCCCAAAGTCACTCCTCAAGTTAACTTAGTAGTCAAACTGAGAGAATCGGATAGAAATAACTTAGAGAAATTTAGGGCAACGCCAAAATTGCCAACATTCCATTGGGATAACGCCCCAGCGTTTTTCTGACTGTTTGACATGACCATGAATGGCTACGGGGATTGTCAAAAGGCGCTGACAGTCGTGAATTGCCTAGACACTGACTGTCAGAACTTAATGTTACCTCACCTGGAGGGGGACAGCTAGTTGTATGCTGAGGCAAAGGCGGCCATCATGAAAGAGTTTGGGAGTCTGACATGCATATTGAAACGCAAGCAAGAATTTATGTGAATCCAGTTCCATAAAGACAAGTCTCTAGCTAGCTTCGCGGATTGGTTTACAAGGAGTCACAGATCCTGGCTGGAGCAAAAGTATTGGACAACTTTGATGCTAGAATCGCCTTATAAGCAGCCCTTCAGCCCTATCACAATTTGCATCACATGATGTCTTTCACGTTTGCGACGGAAATAACTACCTCACAAATGGTAGATAACTTGAGGATTTTGGGAGCAACATTTGATGCCCCAATTAGAAGCTTCAAATCCAATCTGGTACAAAATCCAAATCCCATGAAGGGAAATGAAGGAGCTAAAGAGATGACCAATTGAACCGTGCCAGGAATAAGCCCAAAGAATTCAGACGGTTAAACAAGAATGAAAAGGTCTGCTACCAATGTGGCGGGAAAGGACATTTTGCTGTGAACTGTAAAAAGCCAAATGACCAGATCAGCATGGTTCAGGCCAAAGAGTCAGCAGCCACCAAGGATTTAGGAAAAGGGCCTGCGGCCTAGATTGGGAACAGTCTAGAGCTGCGGTGAAACCTGTTCCTCCCAACATTATAAATGAAGAATTTGATATCAGTGATCTATTTGTAGATGACAAGCAGGATCAGCTGTATCAAGTGGTCAATATGGATGTAAATGTTGTGACCAGAGCTGGGGTGAAGAGAATTGACCCCGAGATAATCAAGTTAGTTTTGCAGCCATCTGCCCAACAACTGGCGGAAAAGATTTGAACTGCCAAGAATCCTGAAGAATTATCTGATGTCTGATTAGATGAGGCCAATTTGTCAATCCCCTCAGTGTGATAAAGGAACTGTTTCCTAATTTATCAGCGCAAATTATCTACACCCTAGATTTGGCTAATAACTCTGCTATTCACTCAGTAAACACTATATTACAATACTCTGAGTGTACATATATAGACATACAAGTGAATTGAGTAAGGGTGAGGGTGATTGTTGACAGCGGAGCGCCCATCAATATTGTCTTAACTAAGCTGGTAAAGAGGATGAAGATCTTTCCAGAATTGAAACACAAGAAAGAATATGGGACAGCTGGGCCAAACAACACCATCTCCTGTGGAGCGTATAGTGTGTTGCCACTATGATTCAGGTTTTTGGTGGTATCTGCGCCAGCGATAGTTTTGGCGAATCAAAACTATGACATTCTGATTGGAATGGAGTTTCTGAAAAAATACAGAGTTAAATGTAACTTTGAGGATAATATGTTGACCATATTGGGTCAGACGTTAACATTGGTATATCAGAAGGATGGTGAAGCTCCTCTGAATAGGAGAAACAACTTCATCAATCTAATATATAATGATGGCATTGTCCCAATTTGGTACCAATTAGTTGGTAGAAAGTGACGCGAAATGCTGGCGGAAATCCTAGAGAACCAGGGAATTCCACTAAGGATCAAGAATGAGAGGACCATTCTGGCCAAATTGCAGATTATATCTGACACAGGGTTGACATTGGAGATTTCTGAGCTGTTGTATGGGGAGGTCAGAAGCCCCTAGAAGAAGTCCAGAGTGGAGCCATGGGTGGCTCCTGGGATAATAATGCCGGGCCATGGAGAAATTTGAGTTCTCCTGGAGAAACTAAGTGAAAAACCAAGGAAGATCAAGAGGAATCAGATCATCATGTTTGTTCATCTGATCCTGATGGCTGAATTGAGGAGATTCCACAATTTTGGGACTCTTGGCAAAATGGTTTTACCAGCCAGGGTAACCAAAAGCATCAGCCTATTGGTTGGCTAGAGTAGCTCACTGATCTGTTGGAAGGCCAGCAAGAGGAGGTGCTCAAACTATTCAAAAAGTGTTGGGAAGTGTTCAATCAGGATGACCACAATTTGGGATGCGCATGAGATGTGATCCACATGGTCAACACCGGGGAAAATTTGCTGGTCAGAATGAGACTGATCTGACAATCGAAAGCCACTGAAGTGGTAGTGGAGGATGAAATCAGCAAACTAGTGAAGCATGTGCTTCTAGTTCCATCATCAAATCCCTGGGCGAGTCCAATTCTGATCATGAAGAAGAAGGATGGATCCAACCGGGTGGTGATTGACTACCAAAGGCTAAATAAAATTATGAAGAAGGATTTGTACCCCTACTGAGGATTGATGATGCACTAGATCATTTAGGAGAAGCGAAGTATTTATCTGTGATGGATCTGATCTCAGGATATTGGCAGATTGACTTGCCAAAGGAAGACCAGGAAAATGCGCGATTATTACCGCACAGGGGCTATACCAACCGATGAGGATGCCCCAGGGTCTATGCAATGCGCCTGCAACATTTCAGAGGGCCATGGATGCAATATTAAGCGACTTGAAGTTGTTTTGCATCCTGGTATATCTGGATGATATAAACATTTCAGTAGGACATTTACTGATCACCTACACCACTTGGAAGAAGTGTTTAAGTGACTGTCTCCAGCTAACCTGAAGATTAAGCCAAGGAAGTGTCACTTCTTAAAAAAAGAGTTGTAATATCTGGGATTTGTAATCAACTCTAGTGGATTACAGCCACAAGCCCAAAAGATAGAAGCCATAGAACGGATGGCTGTGCTGAAGAGTGTACAAGACTCTAAGTGTTCCTTGGGATGGTCAGATACTACAGAAGATCTATTCAGGACTTTGCCTGAATAGCCGATCCTTTATTCCATTTATTGAAGGATCCAAAAAAGGATTCATATGGAATGAAGAGGCCCAGGAATCCTTTGATGAGTTACGCCAGTATTCAATAGATTCGCCAATTCTGAAATATCTGAATTTCGATTGGGAGTTTATTATTCAAACCAATGCTTCATTGATGGTGATTGGCGCCGTACTGAGCCAAGTAGAAGAGCTTGAGGATGAACATCTGGTGGCATATGTGAGCTGGACACTCTCAGCCACTGAGAGGAACTACACCGTGACTGAGCATGAATTCCTTGCGGTCAATTATGCATGCAAGCAGTTTTGGGTGTACATCCACGGAATGCACTTTAGGTAGTAACAGATTACTCTTCACTGCGTTGGCTTCACAATTTGAGAAAGCCTGAAGGACAAATGGCCCAATGGGCACTTAAGCTCCAGGCTTATGATTATGATATTGTCCATCAAGCAGGGGCTTCTCACCAGAATGCGGATGGCTTATGCAGTTGCCAATGGTACAGATGGTATACCCGCAGGCGGATGAGCTATTCCAGAGAATGGTCAACAGAAAAATCAGGGATGAGCCTCAAGAAATCCAAGGTGCGCTTCAGAAAGCAATGAAAACACTGAGACCATAGATGGACAAGTATTCAAGACGATCAACAGGAAGCAGTTATTATTCCCAAAACTGTTGGAAAGAGCAGCTATAGTGCAAGCAGCTCACAAGGTTGTTGGACATAGAGGCCTGAGGAAAACAACTGATCATATTCACCAGTATTTTTACTGGGAATCTAACAACTATTATGTCGCGGATTATCTAGCTTGTTGTGTGGCGTGCCAGCTGCACAAACCACATAAGAATACAACTGGATACTGACTGGTCTGCCCTGGATTTGCCTGGCACACGGTGTCCATCAATGTGATGGGACCACTGATGATGAGCACAGGGGGAGTCAAGTACATTATAGTTGCTATTGACCATCTGACAAGATGGGTTGAGATTAAGGCCCTAATGAGAGTAGATGCCAACAGTACTTTGAGGTTCATCCTGGATCAAGTAGTATACTGGCATGGATGTCCGCAGGTCCTGCTTAGCGACAATGGGACCAACTTCATGTCTCATGTGATCCTGAGATTAAATGAGATAATTGGGATCAGAGGAGTCATGTCAGTACCTTACCAGCTGGAGACAAACAGAATGGTAGAAAGGGTGAATGGAACGCTGGCTGCGACGCTGAGGAAGCTAGTCACAGGGAGAACTTCCACGTGGGGAACATACCTGAGTTTGGTGACATTCGCCTACAGTACTAGTTATCATATGGCGACAGGAAAGATACCATTTGAGTTGTTATATGGAAGGAAGGCCGCGTTGCTGCTAATAATATATTTGGTGGTGGAACCCACATTGGGGATGAGTACCGAGCAATACCTGAACTGAATGACAAATATCCTGATCGATATTCAATTGCAAGCATTTGATACAACCTTGAAGAAAAGGATATGAGCGAAAATGATGGACAATAAGGACTGACTGGCCTTAGCAGAATATCGAATAGGGGAAAGAGTTGCCTATTGCAATATGCATGGTTTTGGAAGAAGAAACAAGTTAGAGGCATTGTGGTCAGGTCCGTTCAAAGTGATCATCAAGATGGCGACTGATGACTGTTCCATCAAGAATCTTTTGGATGGAAGAGTTGTGAATTGAGTCCATGCTAAGTATCTAAAGCGATGGATCAATGAAAAAAAATAAAAGAGTTCCTGAAGGACCAATGAACCATAAAGTTGGTCATGTCCTGATGATTAGGTCAAGTCCGAAAAAAGGACCTCTGAACCAATCTAGATGGCTAAGTCCAAAAAAGGACCTCTGAACCATAGAAAACTGGCAGGTTAAAGTACCCATGACCCAGTTTGGGGGAAAAAATAAAAAGATGGACCTCTGAACTGAAACAAGGTCAAGCCCCATAAGAAAAAAGAAGAATAAAGATAAAAAAATTGGTAAAAGATATGGGAAAAAAGATTTTAAACCGCATAGAGAAAAAAATGATATAATTTTATAATTTTTGTTTTTATAATTGTCCTCAGTATGGGGATGATTCTGCCTATGTCGCCTCTTGGGGGAGGGAGGATGGATCGCGGTAGGAAGGAACATCCCATCAAAATCAATATGAGATTGGATGCTAGCAAGGGCTAGACCTACACGGAACCACATTATTTGAGTGGATGCAGAGCCCTGCAAGAAAGCAACTATGGGAAGGGAAATTGAGATGTCAGATGAAGCCAATCGCAAAACCCTGGAGTGGGAGGAAAGCAACAGTATAAGAAGAGGCAATAAGCAAATAACCCCAAGTAATCCTGATATGGTACCAGAGCTGGAAGATTAGTCCTGAGCGCCTGACAGTGGGTTTCATCAAGGACATGGACATATGGGCTGGCAACAAAGAAAGGGTGCTTGACGGGGGTTGCCAAATCATGCCCTCTATCAACACCATCAGTGGAAGATACCGATGGGAAGCGCCAGAGAAGAGATAGTTGTGCAGGGAGCGGATTGCATCCTGCAAGCAATGACTACAGGCTTCTCAGAAGCTAAAGCTGAATGAATGGTGGAACCCAGGTGAGGCTGGAAGCTTCATGGACTGACTTCAAAGAAATTGGCCAGCAAAGTGAAGAGCATAAGCGGTTGTATCCTGATCTAGGTTGTTATCAAGATCAGAGAAATTCAGCGCTAGAGTCAAATCCTTAATGACTTGGGCCTGGAGTTCAGCGTAGGGGAGCTCGAAGTAAATACTGCTATCAATGGTGAGCTTAAAGACCAGAACAGCAGGTTTGTAATATTGACCAAGTTGAAAGAGGAACTCAGGAAGCAGGTCTGACCCAGAAAGGAATGAGTGATCAAGAGCAACTGGCATAATCTCCAGAGCATCTAGACAATGGTCAGAGAATCAGCAAAAGGAGCCAAATCCAGGAGAGTTTTGAAATCCAGCTCTGGAATTGACAGCAGAGGAAGAATTCGGCTGAGAGTTGTCTAAAACAATAGCCAGCCTGGTTTTGGAGGGATTAGTTACCATTTCTGGTAACTCGATGGAAGGACTAGCCGCTGGCATCAGACTAGGCATATGAGTCCTGGAAGGACCATAGAGAGGTTCCGCCAAGCATCCTGACTCATCTGCTGGAAGAGGCGGAGGTCTTGATCAGACAAACTATTCAGAAGCTGCTGGTATCATGACTCAGAATTTTTCATATGATCTGGATAAGAGGGGGGATGTCAGACTTATATGGAATTTGACATTATGCACTCTAAATCCATTAGGCTCCAATTTCAGAGAAATTGATCTCAAAATTAATGAGATAAAAAATTAATGAGATAAGCTCTCCAAGGGAAGAATTAGGAATGACTTGAGCCAAGAGGTTATGAAAGAAATAACAAGGGCAAATAGAAATAAGTATTCTTAATTGAGCTGTGAAACAAACATTGACAGCAAGAGTCTCCTGTCTAGGACAAGGAGAAAATCAGGAAATCAAGGACGCTGGACCAAGAATCCTGAATATGACAGCGGGTCATATAACCTGATGGAGGGAAAACTGGATCCTGGGACTAATATTGTCACGAGTAAATTGATCAGCCTGGCATGACAGTAGATCGTGAGGCCTACGCTCTGAGAAGGTGGTAGAGAGGAGGAAGAGGAAAAACGCTGTATGCCAAAGTTCGTCCCAAGCAGCATTGAGTATTGGTGAGTGTACTCCGCTTGAACCAATGAAGTATTTGACCAAGTGTCTGAAGTGGTGTTCTCATGCTCCAGTCCTTTTCTCACTGGAAATCTTGGCAAGAGGGGGGATATGTTGGGATTTTTGCCCATATTCCCAGCCTGCTAGATTACCTGGTATCACTAGGGGAAAATTCCCTAAGGTGAAGTGAATTGGAAATTAGTTGGCCTGAGCTTTGGAGTAAATACATTTGAGGGATTTTGAGATATTCGCCTGGTCATATCCATCAGGAATTTGATCTGGACAAATACTTAAGATCTCATCGGGTGGAGTTGCTGACGAAATAGGGGAATCTGATAGTGATTAACTATCAGGTGTACTGATTGGGATCGGTCAGGTTTCATCACTAACTGATTAAGAATGAATAGCAAGTTGCGAGGCAAAAGATGCCACCTGCAACTAGTGAATTGATTGGTTGAAGAGAGTGACCTACCATAATGGGTAATAAGTCCCATTACCTAAGCAGGTCGCTAGCCAAATATGGTTGGCTCACTTGGATTGAGAGGAAATCGTTAGGGACACGTTTTCTGACTCTTTCCATTTTAGGTCTTGAGGATGTCCAATGACGGAATCCTAGCCAGTATGGGGAAGAACATCGCTGCTGAGATGAGGATGGTTAATTCAATGGCATCAGCTGCCATTTCATTGAAGAGGTGTCAACCGAGGGTTAGACAGCCAAATTTCCCACTATATATATCCCCTAGGATTCACTATAATAGAAAAACAAGATAATACAGAAGATAATAAGAGTTATATAGCTCTAAGTTATCCATTTGGTATATAGTTAAACTATCATCAGCTTCCATTGTGCTGTTCTGTCTCAAGAATATTATTGAAGAGGGCAATAATTGGAAGACTCTTAGAGAAAAGTGTAAAGATCTGAGCGGGGATCTAGAGAAGAAGGAGCCACAATTGGGATAGCTGCTGACTGTGTGTTGGACCAAAGAGACTGTCACTGGGGTATCTCAGCAAAGATCAGGTGGACAAGAGGAAGGGACCGAATTCTTACAAGTAGACATCACTAGTATTTAATCAGAAATACTGGCTGAGCGTTGGGCTGAAATATAATTCATACTCAACTATGGATAATAGTCTCCATACTATTATCAATTAATAATTCATTCTACTATACAATGTGACAAAGTTCATAAGGAAATCAAACCTGTGCAGTAAAAAGGTTACTAGGTTGCTTGCCAATAACAACCAGAGTCAATTTTTACAGGTCTCCTAAGCTATCATTAATAATAATCTGAAAACAGGCAGGAGCAAGTTTCATACCATAAGGCATGACCCTGAACTGATAAATACCTTTCCTGGTGTAGAAAGCAGTCAACCACTCCTAGCCTTCCTTAATAAGAGTCTTGGTGAAGACGTTCAGACATTTTTTAATTTGCTGAGTATTTTAGCATTCTCAGCCTATCATGCAATATATTGCTCAAGGGGTAGTAGATGTGGATCAGGTACTGTAGCATTGTTCAGATTGCCATGATCAACACAGAGTCTGATAGAGCCATCAGATTTCCCCGCAAATAATAAGGGGAGCAAAGAGTGAAGATTTAATAGAGATCTGGCACTCAAAAAGCATATTTTAACCCAAACGTCCAGGGCGGCCTCCTGCCTAAGAGATAGGGGCAGATGAGAGAGGATATCTTGAAGAGGTTAATAATCAGCTTATAGTTAAAGTCAAAATTAGTGTGCGTGGGAAGTGGATAGGCCTTAGAGGAGTCAAACATTTCTGCATAAGTCTTGATACACTCAGGCAAGTTAAGTGAGGGAGCATGAGTTGTGGCTGGTTGAACAGAGGTAAGGCCAACCTTGATAGAGAGTCTCCACCTCCTTGGCAGCGCCATAGCGCTTTCATCCAGGCAAGGGATGGTTAAAGTAGTTTTCTTGGGAACTTTGCATGCATAGTTGCATTTTCAAGTTTGGTAAGGATGTCAAAGCGTCACCACAAGCCCACACCCAAAAAACTGTGTACAGAAATTCTTTAATTGCGGAGAAAGTTTCCAAAAAATGTCTGTCACTTGCATTGAAAGGTTCAGGGGCAACACTTGGTAACTAGGGATGGCTTGAGAAGCCCTTCCCTTAACAAATTGACCTACCCCTAGGGCCAGTTTAGGGCTTCCGCAAGATCTTGGAAGAAAAAGTTCTTAGTAGCAATAGTGTCTACCAAGCGAGAGCACTAAAAGAACCTTCCAGAGGAGGAGAAAGTAGCCATTAACAAGAAGTATGAATATGAAGATTTATTTGCTGGGGTCTAAAGGGGATAAAATGGCTCTAAGCTCAGCAGGGGAAAGGTAAGAGCGTCCCTGAAGATTCTACAGAATATTCTTTCACATTTTCTGATAGTTGCTATCAAGATTTGAAGGGTGTGGGGCAACTTGATGCTCTATGCTCAGCAGGGGGAAGGTTCTTTCTGCAAGCAACCATCTAGTAAGTAAAGCTAAGCTTCTAGAGGGGTTAACCAAGAAGAGCTTGTCTTAACTCATCTTTTTTATGGATACACACCCATTTCTGAATGGGGTCATCCAGAGAGGGAGACCCAGTTACAATAGAGAAGAGCTGTTACACTTGATTGGATGAGGATACTAGTTGTTGAGGGAGCCTAGAGTCCAAAATGGCAGGAGGATCCAGAGCTAGAGCAAAGTGTATGCTCTTGATTAAATTAGATAGAATTTCAACCCCTCTAACTTTAATGACAAAAGAGAGGATTATTTCTTGGATCACTACAGTGTTGGGCCAAGAGTGTAGAGATTCTCACTTATGCTGGAGATTTCAGTCTCACCTGCTAGCGAGCTCACTGCCAGTTCTAAACAGTAATTTGGCAACACTGTGTGAGTATATTCAATAGCTAGATTTAAGATATAATAACGGAAAGTCTCTCATTGGAATGTGTCATAATGGGAACAGATACTTGACAAGAATCAGTATCAGAAAGTAAGGTTCCCTGAGATGGTACAATTGAGACATATTTTAAAGCTCCAAGATCTGAAGTTTGGCGTTAAAGTTAGATTATACAAGGAAAATGCTATGAGACTTCATAGACTTGAGAATGAAGCAAGTACCAGCTAAAGTATAAGGAGGAGTATCCCGTATCCACAGAGAGGACTCAATATTTAGGTAATTGCAAAGGAGGGCTAATTTCAGTTTATCATGTGAGTTCAGTTTTGAATATTTCTCTTGGAATAGGCGTAAGTATTGGACAGTAGCAAGTTCTTCATGGGATAGGTGAGCAATTGAGTTATAATCCTCAAATGTAGCAGGAGGATTTTCGCAGAGTTTGATAAAAGCTTCTAGAGCGGTAAGAGATTCCAGAAGGATTCTGTTTGTCTCACCTTAGCTGAGCAACCATTGGTGAGCTCCCTCAGAAACTCACAAAGAAGAAGTTGGAATAGAAGAATATCTGCTAACTCCTTCCACTAGGATTTATGATGAGACCTAGTGTTGGACAACTTAACAAAATTCTCCTTATTAAATTTAGAGTCTCATGAGGGGGGTGAAGAAAGTTTAGTAGTGACAAGTACAGCAAATTATATGAGTTTCTTGAGGGGTGTGTGACGGTCAAGGCTATTCCTGACCACCACATAGCTTTAGTTTCCCCTAAGGGGAATACTTAGGCTAAACAAGTGGGTTGCAAGAGAGATCAACCCTCAAATATTGAAAAAAAATCAGAATTAAAATTATAATCATAAAAATAACATTATGCTAATTATGGTATATTTGACTGAGAGTTTATAGATTTGCAAATGAATCAAAGGTCAAAGCTATTTTTTTAGTACTAGATGGTAAGGTCAAAGCTATTGATTTATATAAAAGTTTAAATAAAAAGTTTTTGAACATCCCAGTTTCCCGTTTATGCCTAGAATGGGTTTGACAAGAATTTTGAGGTTTGAGATTCTCAGAATAAGCATACTGAGGGACAAGCTGTCTGTGGGCTCTTCAGGAACTTTCCCAAGCGTATTATCCATGTTTTTCTTCCTATAATATATAAAAAAGTTGAAAAGGATGTTTAAAGCAACTTTAAATCTAGAACTCACTTAATAAAATTAAAAAACCAAAAATTAATTTTATATTATATTTTGATCTTTATTTTGATACCTCAGATATCTGGCACCATGGACATCAGGAAGAACACCCCAGAGCTAAAACAAAGTATCACTTACATGCTGCCGTTCCTTAGGGACAAAACCCAACTGTGTATTTACAGCATGTCTCTCTTTGATAGTGCTGTTCCTCCTAAGATGCCAGTGTAGCCAACGGACACATGATTTTGCATATGGTGATGTATTCTATTTGGAGGCTATGTCTTATCCAGTTATCAAAAAACGCTCAGCAACCATTGGAAGGTGATATCCGTCACCATAGATGAAGTTCATACAAAATTCCCCTCTTTCTGTGGGCAATGATTCAGATTTATGATGAAAACAGGCCTCCGCCTGGGCCTGTTGCTTTTTTCTAACAGCCATCCTCCTGTAACTGTTATAGGTTGGTTGTCACCCCTCCCTGGGAGGGGGATCATTGTACACAAATTCATTCTAAGGAATGCCACTGATTTCAGTCAGAGGTTGGAAAGTTCAGGCTCACCCAACAATAAACTCACTGACTTGTCCACTCCTAAAATACTCAACGCAAACACCCCAAGGCAAAAGTCCCAACTCCAGTAACCTGCATTTCACCCATCATACCTGCATCCCCCATATTACCTGTCCCATCAGTAATAACCATATAGAAACCCATGTTTCCTAGCTGCCTCTTGGCTTTGCACTCTCTTTGAAACAAGCTGAGAATAAATAATTGTCTGCTTGGAGGTGCCAGTAATGACAGTTTTGGTTGGAACTTAACCTTCTATAGAGATTCAGAGGTTTGTAGCAATTCTTGGTGGGCTGGAGATATTTCAGTTATAGAAAATTAGACTTTAAACTAAATTAGGTATAGGTTGTAAAAATTTTATTTATTAAGAAAAAAGGTTAGTACTATATAAAATACTAAGGTTTATCAGGAATATGATGAGTGTGTCAGAGTTTGCGGCGGTAAACAGCTAAAATTTGCAACATCAAAGTCAGATTTTAACAAGAATCAGCAAACCTTATCCTCAGGTATATATTTCCAAACTGAAAATTGCAAAAACTACTGAGAAGCTCCATTTCCCTCCAATCCTATGTCTAGAAATAAGATGCTAATTGGAAAGTATCACTTATGAAAAACCAGCCAATTGAACATGTAAAATTTGGGGCTCAACATGAACAAAAGTGAGAGATTCTAGTTGAGAGGTACCTAGGAAATCACCTTAATGGCATGTTTCAGAAAACATAAAAATATCGATAATTTGTAAGTAACAAAGAATATTGACTTTACTCTTAAAATTTTGGTTTTGAGTTGACTTTCTACATAACAAAACTATTGGAAAAAGGCTACAAATCCTTCTTAAGCCAGCTTCAGTCCTAACTTTAATTTGGCAGCAAATTTTGCAAAGTATTACGAAATTTAATAAGTGGTGCTCACTATAGGGGACACCCAAGTTGTCATTAAATCAAAATCATTTTATCACAACATAGAGAATTCTAGTCAGGATGGTCCCATTAATGGATCTGAGAGTGTGACTCGTTGGATCAGTACTTCAAGATCAGAAATGCCTTCAATGCAACCAGAACTTTTTTTGAGCCTTTTTGAGTTTGTTTTACCTAATGTTAATCAAGACCAATATCTCCTAAACACTGATAACATTGGTGCAACTATCCAACCATTATTTGAGGGAAATTATACTAGTGAATGTCAGTCTTATCAATCTCAGGCTACTGGGGTATCCTCTATCTTAAGATATTTGCATACTTCAGCTCATTTAACAACTGTATTGGCAACAGGAGCCAATCACTATCTTTGTTTCTTTTTTACAACCAGCTTTACATCATTTACTTTATATTGTAGGCCTGTATCATCATGAAATTTTCCAATCATTTGGATTAATTTAGTAGTTGCATACCAATACGTATAATTTCTACAAAGTTTCCTCTAACTCTGTTTAGGATAACATAAAAGTGATAATGGATAATTGTCAGCTTATTAAAGAGATCTGAGGACAAAGTTCTCTATTGGATGCTAGATTACCTAATTTTATACTTATATTGGTCAACTATTACAAATTGATTGTATAAAAATTCAGAATAAGTTCAGGCAATTTAATGATACTCAAACTAAAAATAATTTTCTAATTGGAATCAACGCGTATCTTTATTGGAAAATCAACTATATGTGTTGCAACAATGAGTACTAGGCTTATCTGATAAAGAGCCTAATCAGGGAGGGCAAAGCCCTCCAGGGCCTCCTGGCCTCCTGGACCATCTGCACCCTTCCCTGATTATGGTCCTGACAGCGGTAACAATATGTCCCTATGTCTTATACTTATTATAAGTTGAAAAATTTTGCTAGAGCTAGTAAGATCTAATTGGGTGGACAGCCTATGGATCTTTTAATAAATCTAGATGCATAACCTGGTGAAATGGACAACTTGTATGCATGTAATCAAGCTACTGATGATTGATTAGATAAATCAGAAAAAATTATGCAGAAATATTTACTTTTATCAGCAGATGTGAATCTCAATTTGATTCTCAACAACTTAAATTACAAGCCCTTTTAAAATAAGCTTGACTCTAAGTTAGCTTATAATAGCTTTGACATTATTAAAAGAAAAAAATCAAGATGATTGTTGGAATCCTGGCGTTGGAAGGTGCTCATAGGTGCCGTTTACACAGGATTTTAACAATATGGTAGTTGCAGGAGGGTTACAACTCTTGACTGCTATTTAAAATTTTATAAAAGGGAGTATTACTAACTATAAAGAGAATTTGGCTTTTATATATATATTTTAATAGTAAAATTGGGGGATCTGAAAGAGAAAACCCTTATTACAGAGATAACACTTAGTATTTACATTAATTTGAGGCTTAGTAGCAGGAGGCAATGAAATCCAATTTAGGCAGAGGGCATCCTGATTTGCTATATGACTAGCCTATCACCGCTCTTGAGAACTGTATCACCTTTATAAAGCTTAAATTTAGATGTGAGATTGACTTTTAGAATGACGTAATCATGGAGGAGCATATTAATGTAATCCCGCCATTCAGCCATCTTGCACATATGAGTAGTTTGGCCAAATACTCAAGTTCCTAAGTGGCGAATGTGTGATAAGATATATTCACTCCCCTTGACCACCTTCAGGTCTATAAAAGGGGGTGCTTTTCCTTAGGAAGCTGAGCTAATTTCAAGATGGCAGAGAGAGAGGACTTTAAGGTCAGTTGGCTGATTTAGCTGGTTATTTAGAGCAACCCTTTCATCTCATAATAACCTATTTGGTGAGATAGGGGGAGTAGAACAAAAACACTCTGATTAAATAGGATATCACGGAGAACTGGTCCTCAATTTTATTAAAGGTGGAAAAAGTCGACCCCAGAACACTCTTACTACCTAGTCAAACTACTAATTGTCTGACAATGATATTGATCAGCTGAGATAAAGATTGGATCAGAATAGTAATCATGATTATCCTGAGACTGATATATATGATGCTACATATAGTATTGGTGTTAATACAATCTCAGTTTCTTCTTGTTATCACTTTAATCCTAGCTTTAAAGGGAATTTACACCTGGAGAAAAAAATAAACTCATTCCTTTATGTCTATGAAAGTTCTATGGAAGAAGCAACCATTTGACAAAAGGTTAAATAAATCCATCTTTGTTTAAATAGTGCTGCAAAAGAATTTATAACTTCCCACCTTAAAGAATGCCAAATTTGGGATCAGGTGCGGACTGCCTTAGTGCAAGAATTTGGAAAAGATCATCGCTTTCTAACCTAAAACAAGGGTTTATGGCCATTTGATTAAAAAAATGGAAACTATGGTTAAGTTTGCAAATAAATTTAATATAAGTGCCCAACCTTTAGTTACAACTAGTTATATTACTCTTTTTAGCACTAGGTGGTCCCAACTAATTTTATTACTCTTGATGATGCAATCACTGTGTTTATTTCCAGCATTGGAAGTCCAACTTAATATTCAATTACATATGATTGGACTTAAGCGAACTTTTATCAATATTCATGAATTCAAAGAAGCTTTAAATGCAATTCCTACTCCTGTTATGTCTAAGCCCTCACCTGCTCCAACTTCATCTACTCAGCCTCATTTTTATGCCATTGAAGCAAAAAAAGATGATTAACCTAGATGAAGTTATTGTGAATTATTGCGTCATAATGCAGAACAGTGTTATAAAAGAAAGTCTGATGAGGCATCAAAAGAGCAGTCAGCATGAAAGATGAGGCTTTTTATGTTGACCAGAAGTCTATGCCTCAACCTGAACACGTACTTGATGTTGATACTCAGTCTATGGAAATTAGTCAGCAAGAAATACCAGAAGCTACTAGAGAATTTTTCTTATTCTTTGATAAATGAGTTACCTATATTTTTAACTTTGGCGCCGCAATTTTGAAGTAAAGTTACTAGAGTTCCAGTCAAAGTATATAAAATACCCATTATGGTTATTATTTTTGGTTCTTTCATCAATAGTCTATCTTCTAAAACAATGAAGCGAATCAAAATTGATACAGACCTTCCACATTATATGGATTATGGCACTGCTGGTCTTACCTGTACCCAATCAATAGGAGCATACTCAGCACTTACTGCAAAATTTGGAAAGCTATCTTTGGTTACTCCAGCTGTAGCTTTGGATAATCCTAGTTACAATCTTCTGCTAGGTAAACAATTTTAAAGGAGTATTCTGCTATAGTGCATTAATCTGATTAATTTCATTTCCTCCTGTGACATTGAGTACCATTGGAGTTAGAGTACAAACAAGATTAAAGACTTAAAGTCAAAGTTAGACTTGTCTTTTGGAAACTATTAATAAATTTGATTGAATTGATTATCATATCAGGGATCAAGAGTCAAACTCCCACTGGCTGTAGTAGATAGAAAGGAAGGGATGCCACTATAATCTCTAAAATCAGTTGTGGTGCGTCCAAAATCATAAATCATTGTTAATACTATAGCACATATTCAAATTCCCAAAAGATACATTATTGGAAATGAAGGGGGTTGAAAACCCTTAGTAAGAGATATTTTACCTTGCCCTGGAGTCTTGGACCCAGCTTACGCTGGTTCAGTCTCAATAATATTGGCCAACTTGACCAATTGAGCTCAAACTATAGGCCTCAATATACCTATTGCATATGTTCAGAAGTTACTTATTAATATGGTTGTTTCATTTAAGGTTTTGAAAATCTCCGTGAGTTTGAGCTTAATGATTTTCCAGAAATTAATACTATTAATATTTCCATTGGTAAGAACATACCTCAGAAACTTAGCACTCAAGTGAAAAAGTTATTGGATGAGTATGCTGACCTATTCTTCTCTACTACATAAGATTGTAGAAAGATGAAGGGAAATCTTAAATAATGTTGATGCTGGATATTAACCACTCTTCAGGTATCTTCTTTATCAAAAGATTAAAGTTAAAGAGGCTTAAGTAACTTCAGGACTTAAACAACTACTAAGAGAGGGGGTACTAGTGCCCTATCAAAGCCCATGGGCTTCTCCACTTCTGTCAATGCAAAAGAAAAATGGAGTATATTGGTGGTGATGTATATCAGAGGTTGAATTAAGCTACTAGAAAAGGCAATTATCCTTTACCAAGGTTTGATGATTCCTTGAGGCTACTAACAGGAGCTCAAGTTTCCTCTGCAATAGAATTAGCAAGTAGATACTTGAAATAGAATTATCCCACAGAGGATAGAGTCAAATGAGCGTTGATAGCTAATGAAGAATTGTTTGAGCCTATATAGATGCCCCAAGGGCTCTGCAATGCTCCAGCAACCTTCCAAAGAGCTATGGATGGCCTTTAGTAGTCCAAGATATCATGTGTTCTGGTATACCTTGATAACATAACCGTTTTTCAAAAACTTTTTCAGACCATCTTGAGGATTTAAGGGAAGCATTTAATCAACTCCATAAGGCTTCTTTAAAATCAATACCATCTAAATGTCCTTTTTTGATCTGAGATGGAGCTTCTAGGACATTAAGTTTCAAAAAAGTATATAGTCTATACCAGATAAAATAAGTGCTATTAAAAATATGTCACCACCAAAAAGCCTTCAGGATGTACAAATTTTCTTTAGGATGGGGGTTTTTACCATCAGTTTATACCCCAATTTGTAGATTTAGTTAAGCCTTTATTTTATTTATTACAAATAGGAGTCGCTTTTAAAATGGGGAGCAGAATAATAACAATCCTTTACTTTATTACAAACTGCTTTAGTCTCTCAATCAATCTCAATTCATCCTTAATTTCATAAACCTTTTTTAGTATTTACTGATGCTAGTGATGTTGCAGTAGGTGCCATTCTTGCTCAGCATGACGATAATATATTGTGCCATCCTGTTGCTTACTTTAGTAAAACTTTATCCAAATATGAGAGGAATTACAGTGTTACTTAATGAGAATGTCTTGCGGTGCTCTTAGCAATTAACCACTTCCAATATTACCTCTATGGGTCACACTTCAAAGTTATCACAATTAATGCTTCTTTTAAATGGTTGCAACAACTTTAAGATCCTAATGAGCAACTGGCTTGGTGGGAACTAGGCTTCAAAAATATGATTTCACCATTCTGCATTGGCCTGGTGCTGTTCATCAAAATGTAAAAGGTTTGTCCTAAATTCTAGTCTAGCAGTTGTGACTCTCAAGAAAGATAAAATTTATGATCTAATTGTATGTTTGAGTTATATGAATTATAAGATTCTTAGGCTAAGATGAGTAATGAAAAATGACTACAAATATTCAAATTTAATAAGGAATAATATACAATTCTATTAATGGAAAATGTTTACCTTAAATTTGGCCTTTTTCTCAGACAGATGTTATCCTTGAAGGTCATACTAATGTTGGTCATGGAGGAGTTAAGAAAACTTTAGATTGGTTGCGTAAATGTTACCACTGGGTGATATAATAGAACCAATAAAAGAAATAATAGACGTCTGCCTGAATTTCCTGAATAAAAATCAAGTAAGCCCTAAGTATCAACATCAAATAGTTGCACCATCAGGACCTATTGGTGTTGTTAGTGTAGATATTGGAGCCTTTACCTATAGGATTACATGGACATCATTATATTTTATTAACTATTGATAATCTAACAAAATGGGTGGAAGCTATATCAGTACCATTAGCAACAGCCAAAGCCAATTCTTTAATTTTATTTTGCCCAGTATTTGCTCAACATGGTCGCCCACGGATCCTTCTTTATGATAATGGTTTACCTTTCACCACTCAGATAGCTTTGTGACTAACCTCGCTTTTTAACACCAAACAAAGTTTTGACTCTCCATATAATCCCTCCACTAATGTAACGGTGGAAAAAGAGTTATTGGTACTTTAGTATCTATCTTGTGAAAGTTTTGCAGCCACTGATTCAATTCAATAAAGTCTCTACTTACCTATTGCTATATTAACTTATCAAATCAGTATATCACATAATTAAGATGTCTTCATATCAGGCATTATATGGATGCAAACCAAGATTATCAAGTACTATACAACCTTTGTTAGAAGGTTCAGTTCCTAAAATTCTGACCTCATGATGAGGAATGTGACTGATGAGATTATTCAGTTACAAGCAATTGCAACTAACAAAATTATCTCAAAAACTTTTCACAAAACAAATAAGTTTATTAAGCCATCAAGCTCTACATGGTTATCAAGTGTGGAAATTAGTTTTAAATCATCATAGTTAAGTTGAGGTCATTCTAGTAAAGCTTGGAGCTTCTTGGTCTGGACCCTACAAAATAAATTATAAAATCAGATCCAAGTATTTAATTGCAGGCATTGACCAAGGTACTGTTATTAATTGTTTGCATTGTAAGTTTCTAAGCCCTTATGTCCCTTTATGACTGGACCTTGAGGGGGTCATTGTCAGAGTTTGTAATAAAAAACAGCTGAATTTTGCAACGTTAAAGTCAGATTTTGGTGAGAATCATCAAATCTTATACTTGGATAATCATTTCCAAAACCAATGATGACAAAAATTATTAAAAAATCTCCATTATACTCCAATCCTATATCTAATGATAAGGTGTTACTAGGAAAGTGTTTCTTATAGAAACTTAGTCTGTAAACCTGTAAATTTGGGTTCAAAATGAACAGAAGTGAAAGACACTAGTTGAGAGCTACTAAGGAAACTTCTTTGACATCATGTTTTAGAAAATTCTAAATATATTAATAAATTTTAAGTAATGAAATATCTTAAATTTACTTATATGATATTCTGTTGTGAATCAACTTCCTATATGACTAAGATATTGGGAAACAGCTAGAAATTTTTCTTAGGACCGTTTTGGTCCTAACTTTAAATTTAGCATTGAATTTCGCAAAGGACTGAAAATGTTATATATTAGAGAAAATACCAGTGTGAGGGTGGAAGGAGATTCAGAAATGAAGGATGCAATTTCATAGTTTAGGTTCAATGTTGGAGTAGATCAAGATTTTTTGTTGAAGGCTGGACTGATATCAAATGATGATAACATAGTAAAGTAGTTTCCATTATCTGTTCTCAGGAAGCCAATAGGTGATAAGAAATAATATGTAGCTTGAGGTGGTTAATGGGTGAGTAGAGGTTTTAAACTCTGAATAAATCTCCAGGCCTAATATCAGGATGTTCAGTAACTCAGCTTGGTCATTCTTCTCTATCTCATTGGCCAGTGGAGCACTAACAAAACAATTTATCTGGAGTTCATTGGTTTGTAAACTCTGCGTTAAAAAATGGGAAATTTCTTAGTGCTTGAAAATTAATATTAGAAGTAGTTATGGGTGTTAGGTACAATATAACATAGAAGATATATTATAATAGTATTGGCCTTTAACCCCAATTAAGTATCAAATAGTAATTATAAACCAATGTCAATAGTAGTAATAGTGAAGTCAACATTAGTAAAGTAATTAATATAAATAATATTAAAGTTAATGCTTCACCTAAACCAAGGCTAAGTCCAACACTGCCTATATGTCTAGAAGATATGGACCCTATGCCGTTTTTGTTACCCAACTCTGTCATCAGGCCAAGAAGAATTCATCTGTTTAAATGGTTCCAAAGGCGCCTACATCCGCTTCAGCAAGGACATCCAAGTTGGCTGCTCCTAAATCTCAACAAAATGCCACAGGGCTTAAACAGAAAAACACTCCCACCACCGCCACTGCAAGAGATTTAGTCTTAGAAGGTGATGTGACAGTCAAGCCTATGCCTAACACCACATACTTTTGTTTCTCTTAATGGGAATACTAAGGACAAACATGTGGGTTATATAGGACTTGACCCTCAAATACTAAACTAAAATCTTCATTTAAATTTGAAATCATGTAAGTAATATTAGCTAGATATGGTAATATTTGATCAAGTGTTGTAGATTTTAGAACAAATAGAAGGTCAAAATTTCTCTATAATAAAAATTAAAAAAAGTTCTTGAATTGTCCAGTTTCCCATTGGACAGTCTAGAATGCGTCTAGACAAGAAAATTTGAGGTTTAAGATTCTTTGAGTAGGCCACTGAGATCCAAGATGTCTGAAGACTCTGCAGACTCTTTCCTAACCGTATTCCCCAAGTTCTCCTTCCTTTAGTATATAACAAGCTGGAGAAGGTGCCTAAAGAAACTTCATCTTCTAGAATTCCCCTTATAAACTAAAAATCTGAAATTAATTTTTAAAAATTTCAAAATCATCTTAAATTTTAATAGCTCAGATATCTGCCGCCACAGACATCAGGAAGAACCTCACAGAGCTAAAACAGTTTATCAATTATGAGCTGCTGATCATTAGGGACGAGACCCAACTGTATATATACATTATAGGACTCTCTTTGATAGCGCTTTTCCTCCTAAGATGCCAGTGTAGCCAATGGACAAATGATTTTGTATATGGCGCTGCATTCTGTTTGGGGCTATGACTTTAGACCAGTTAGAAAACAACGCTCAGCAACCATTGGAGGTGATTTACATCACAGGGAGGGAGTCGCACAACGCCTTTTGAGCACCCCTTTATAAGAAAAAGCCAAGAATAGGAGGTAGAAGAGGGTACCAACCCAGTGGGCAGTTTCCAAAAGGGTCAACTCTGAGAGGGCTGGGTAAACTTTAGCGACCCAACAGGAGAAGAACTCATGAAAATTCTAGGATTATTTCAGATAATATCAAGGAAAGTGGAGCACAGGAGGTTGCTGAAGGTAACACTCTAGGGAAAAGCAGCCAAAGAAGTGTAAATTGTGAAAGAAGAAGAAAGCTTTGTCCTAACTTATATACTTAATAAAACACATTCACTGACTGACTTACTGACATCTGAAACCTTTGAGTCTGATAGGGTCAGTCTATTTGGGCGAGTGGGTGAGAATTGGCAAATAAGATTGGTCTGAAACTATTGTGTATGATAGGTTATTAATTTGGTGAGCTGGTGAGAATTGGTGAATATTTTATCTAATAATTCACCAAATTGCTCACCTGAAAATAATTGAGTCTGATAAGTTTAATCTATTTGGGTGAGTGGGTGAGAATTGGCAGATAAGATCATATCTGAAATTATTGAGACTAATGGGTTCAATCTATTTGAGTGAGTGGGTGAGAATTGGCGAATATTATCAAATAATTCACCAAATTACTTACCCAAAACTCAACAAAGTCAGTATTAGAGTTTAAGTAGATTAAGTAGGTAGGATAATCAGCTCACCAGCCATAAGGGCAACAAGGAAGGTGTTAGTCTGAGTGGCTCAAGAGTAGTGCTGGCACAGCCTATAGGCTACAATGTGAGCTTATTATCTGATAAACTTTAAATACTTTAGTGAAGCATGGGTATCTGGATGTTAGGCCTATATATTGTAAAACCCTGCCTAATTTGGTTCACCCAATTGATAAAATACTTTTTGCAAAGTTAAGTAGAAGTTGATTTAGTAGTTTGGAAGATATGTCACATACTGAATGATTTTAAGTATAAAGAGATGTTTTGGGTAGCAGTTTGGGGTTATTTGATTGATCTGATAAGTTTTTTTGTTTGGCTGAGTGGTTGATAGCTTTTGTTCAAATTAATAGGACACAGTTTAGTTTGAGGGGTGATTAGTTATTGGTTGTTTTAATAGTTCAGTTATGTTTATCTGAGTGGTTGGTGGTTTTTGGTTGATTTTATTGAGCAATTAGATTTGGCTGAGTGGTTTTGTTTATCTATATTAAAAAACCTAAATTAATAAATTAAAAATCTAATTTTATAGACACCATAGTGAAGTATGGGTAAATCGGCTAGTCTCCTATATGTTTCATATAAACTTCTTTATTCAAAACACACCCCAAACCGACCCAGAGAAGTAAGAGAAAGAAACTCTGAGAACTGAGACAATTTGGGTATTATTTGAGGTGAGTATGATAATATTGTAGGTTGAAAACTTAGTGGAATAGGACACAGTGGGGGCATTAGTTTTAAGGCCAACAGAAGGGTCAAACCAGAACCTCAGGAGAAGGCTAACCATCACAAGAAGGTGTTTTATCGAGTTATATATATGCTTTAAAAATGTAGGAGTTTAGCCAGAAAATAACCCTTCATTAGATTAAAGTAGAATATCTGAAAAAAGCAAAAACATCTCAGTTATAATACTAGGTTTAGTAAGAGTTTATGAGGATTAAACAAATATCAAAAACCTGATTTGAGATGAAAAGCTTTTGCTTTAACAAGCTTGACTTTTTTGAGCTCAGATGAGTTTGGTCAACTTGTAACTAGTAATTTTACTGAATTTTTAAGCCAAATTTCTCCTAATTTTCTGCCACTTTTGCACTGTTAATATTTGACCTGAATGTTAAAGCCAAATCCTTTTGTCCAATGACATTACAGAGATCACTAATATCTTTCAAGGGTTCTAGCCTTACTTCTTGTAGTTTCTTTGACTTGGCCCTAGAAGGGCAGGTAAACACCAGAAAAAATGTCACTAGCTGTGTCATATAGTTTAAGATGAGATATCTTATCCTTATACCTGGTAGATAAATGTTACCATGTAGAATTTCTATATTAAGACATACAACAATATTTAGAGCTCCTTAACCGAGATATCAAATAGCAAAGGTGGTCCATGGAGTTCCTGGCCTATCATACACCACGCGTGGAGGTTTTCCAGATTTTATCCTCATTTCCCATTCATTCAATTTCCCCTAATCAGTGCGGTATTATCCCCAAGTCAGCCTACCTCAAATAAGATAAAACTATCTTTAGAGCTTTCCTTTCCACTGGATCTCGCTTTTAATCAAACTATAACAAGAGTTATAGAAATTAAACAGCTGATACACTGACCACTGCCAATGTCCTTGGCTCCACGCCTGCTGCTCTATTATTGGGAAGTGGTGTACCACTCCCTAGCATTTTCCACCCTATGGTAAAATTCAATTGGACTAAGTTAACTTTTATAATGAATTTATCTAGAAGTCATATACCTTCAAATGACTTAGAGCTTTCCCTCTCTTGTGTCCACCCAAACTCCCCCACCCTCTCACCCTCTCTTGATCCTTCATTCACTTTTGCCTCAGAGTCAACTACATGATAATATTACTATATGCCAACAAAAAAATCTATTTTGCCACTGCCACTTTTGTGCCATATGGCTCTAATAGATTCTGCCTTTTTAAGGTCTGTTTTATGCTGGGTTCCCCTCTGAGGAGGATGCTGTAGCATCAGTGAAAACTTCCATAAACTATAAAGAGTACTCATATTCCATTAATTTACACTCATCTAACCACAGGCACCAGAATAGTGGCGAGCTTTGCCTACCTTTCTTCTCACCTCCCACCCCTAAGCGTTGTATATTGAATTGATGTCAGGGCTTTCAGCCTATGACACAAACTACATTCTCTATAATAATGTACTAAGAGGTGTCAAGAGCCTTACAACTCCCCTTGCTACCGCTACTATCATACTTTTTTTAAATTTATTGTGGGGAAGGCTGACCATGGGACGGACACTTCCAAATATGACTCAGACGAGACAAAACTTAGTACCAGGGGAGGCACCCTAGAGAAGCGATGCTATCTCTTGTTGCCAGCGAGAACGCCACTTATGGGAAGGGGAGGGAACGTGTGTAGGGGACGTAGCCACTATTGAGCACGTGTGGAGGAAGGGGTCTGATTTGATGAACCAGACTGGGAACCAGGAGGAGACCAGCTGTCGGCAACGCAGTGGGAGATATCCAAACATCCACGCTTGAGAGTGATCCACCAAATGAGACCAGAATCTGTGGACAGCTTCAGGGAGGGTGGGGATGGATCCAGCGATGGCATCCAAGACAATCATGTGTGGATAGTCCACATGGCGATTGCAACCATCAAAGCACGGAGGGAGGTGGAAGGGGGGAAGCCATTGTTAAAGCAAACATATCTCTTGACAGACTGAAGGGATGTGTTTGATCCTGGCCTAGCAGACGTTGGACTTCGCGCCATATTACTTTAGAGGTGGGGCACTTCTCCAGGCGGTGAAACAGCGTTCCATACTGGCCACACACGACACAGGATGAGTGTAAAGCATTAGAGCGCTCAGCTGTATGATACACCCGCCTCAGGCAGCGCCACACATGGGAGCGGACTTGAGGCTGCAACATAGGATGGTGTGCATATTTCCAGATAGTCTTTTGGGTCTCAGTGGAATAAGGGATGTCCATCATGTCCAGGTAGTCCACCCTGGATAGGACTTGGGGTCGAATGGGGATCACGCCATCATGGATGGGTAGCCCCTGTACCTCTTGTGTGAACTGAGGAGAGGGGCGGCCTCTTTGGGTTGTATGTCCACTAATACAAATTCTCCACTCTGCGCTTCGCATGGAGAGTAGGATTCGTTTGTAGTGGGTTTTGGTCCCGTGAGGACCTGTGGCCGATGTGTGTGATGCGAGGTATTTCATCAAGGAGTGGGGGTTTGATGGATTGTTGAGGCCCAAGGCTCGGGAGAAGTTGGAGTGGGCCACGCAGGACCAGTGTTGGGATGGGAGTATAGGAGCAGTGACGGCCGCAATCCAGGTGCCCAGGATCTTGGTGGCATGGGCTTTGAAGTCAAGTATGCCCATGCCACCATGATGATGAGGGCCAAACATGACCTCTAGCCATACTGGTGGAGGGCGGCCTGACCAAAGCCAACCTTGTAGCAAAGCATACAGGGATTTGAAGAAGCTTGGGGAGAAGGGGATGGCGTGGGCTCCGAACCAGACTTTGGATAGTAGCATAGAGTTGGCAAGAACAACCCTGCCAGTGAGGGTATTAGGGTGGGCTCTGAGAGAGGCGATTCGCTTCATCACGTTGTCCAGTATATGGCACTCCATTACTGCTGACGCATATCCACCTGCCTCCATCCACACGCCCAGATGGCGTACTGGTCCTATGGTAGGTCGTGGCACAAAGGGGATCACCAGTGGAGCGGTGTGTTTTGAGTTAGTAAGGCGTGGATGTGGGTGAGCAGATGGGCCGGGTTGGGAACTACTTGCTGGGGCCCAGCAGTTCTGAAACTGACCAAAGAGGATGATTTCGGTTTTGGAGGCGTTCAGTGCCGCGTTGCTTACCCAGGAATATTCCTGGATGAGGGCTTCAAGCACGAGTGCATCTTTGTTATTAGACACCCCCACCATGCAATCATCTGCAAATGCCATAATCTTGACTGGGGTTTGGCCTGGCACATGGACCCCAGTGAGTTGGGCATTTACATTTCGCAGTAGTGGGTCAAGGCTGAAGTTGTATAAGAGTGGGCTCAGGGGGTCCCCTTGTCGCAGGCCCCTTTGAGGACGGACTACTTCCGTTAGGAAACCTGGGCCGCGCACTGCCATTGTTGCAGATTCCGTGAGCAGCATCATCCAGTTAATGAAGCGGGGAGGTAGGCGGAATTTTTGGAGGCAGGCACTAAGGTATTCCCAGTTTACTCTATCATAGGCCTTTTGTTGGTCCAAGAATACAAGTGCCCCAGAGGTTGTGGACTGACACACATTAGCCACAGAGTGCACGTTATCCCAAATCGACCTTCTGGGGATGAAACCAAATTGTTCTGGGGAGATGGTGGCAGATGCTACAGTCCCTAAACGGTTAGCCATGATTTTGGTTAAAATTTTGGTGTCTGTGTTTGTTAGAGAAATGGGGCGCCAGTTGGCTAAGTCTAGCCTATCCCCTTTCTTGAAGAGTGTGACCGTAAAGGCCTCATGTCCTCCTGGTAGGAGGCGCGTTTCCACCAGGCTTTGGTTGAGTGAGGCTAGCAGCAAGGATATATATTTAAAATATCTTTTGTAGAACTCATATGGAATGCCATCTAGGCCTGGGCATTTTTGGTTTGGCGCACTGCAAATGGTAGTCCATAATTCGTTCGGAGTAATTAAATTCATTATTTCTACTTCTCTTTAACCGCTCAGAGTCACTTTTGAGCGATTTTAAATTTAAGTTTATTTATCCACAGCCATCTGCCCAAACCTATTCTTTGATGTCCTTGGCTCTGCCGCCTGCCACCCCAGTGTGGGGCAGCAGTGCACCCCCACCTAGCGTTTTCCGCCCTGCAGGCAAGCGCGTTCGGACAGGTTCAAACAGCCCGCCCACTGCTTCCAACCGTTTTGTCCCCCCACGAGACCTAGCACTCCACCTGGCGCGCATCCACCCTTCTCGCCCCCATCCTCTCGCCCTCCCTCGCTCTGCTATTCGCTATTGCCTCAGAGTGGACTATGGACGTTTGTTCCCATATGCTGATAAGGCAATTATTGACCTAGCCACTACAGCCTTTGCGCCAGCTGGCTTTATAGACTTCCGCCCTTTTAAGGGCTACTTTGACGTTGGGTTCCAATCTGAGGAGGATGCTGAAGCGGCAGCACAAACTCCTCTAATTTATAAAAAAACCCCATTCTTACAACCCGTACTCGCCTCCCTTCAGACACCACGCTAGTGGTATCCTTTGCAAATCTCCCATCCCACCTTCCACCCCAGGTTTTGTATGACCAGTTGGTCGCGGGGCTCATGGCTTATGGCACTCAGCCCAACCTCATCTTTGCCATTCCTTCTGGTGCAGAACGCCTTGCTGCTCCTCGTGCAACAGCCACCATCATACCACACCACCCTACCATAGCCCAACAAATCCCACCCCGCGCTAGTGTGGCTGCAGCACCTGATCATTTCTTTTGGGCTCGGGTCAATAATGGTAGGCAGATTTGTTCCCTCTGCTTTGGCCTCGACCATGCAAAAAGAGCGTGCCCTAAGGCCAAATCTGCTGATGCAGCTTCTGAGCCCCCCTCTGGAGGTTCAGTATGGGGCGCTTTGCTGCCCCCTCCCACCCTTCAATCTCGTTCAGTGGGCTCACATGGAAAATCAGCCCCACCCAAACCCTCCATCCTCACTCTCCCACCTAAATCTACGCCAGCCAATCAGAGCAATGCTTGGACCAACATTCGTACCCAAGCAGCTGCCCATTCGCCCAATCCTACCCACTCAAATTTAAATGCCACTATTCCAGTGAACCAAAATCCATGGGATCTATTGGCTGAAACTGACGAATCAGGTAATATCCTTATTATTAAGCATACAGGTCAACCTCTCTGCCATGGCGATTATGGTCGGGCAGAATTTTTCCTTCCTGACTTTGATGAAACCCCTACCCCTCGCCATTTTGCTCCTCTACCCAATACAACCCCCTTCCAAAGTGACCACCAGCTCGCCTTAGCTGCGGTGGCCTCTCCTCATTGCCCAAAACTACGCACCGCGGTGGCCCAGTCAGTGGCTCAGCTCCAGCATGGCCTGCCCACCATCTTCTTCCCCCTGACTTCCCTGAATCTCCCTGCAGTGACATCTCAAAATTATTTGATGATGCTGAAATTGCTGTTATGAATGTCGCAACACTTGCTTCATTCAACCCCTCAGCCAAAATCACCCGCCACAGTATCTCCCTTTTCACCCAACTTCCTGAAGCCCGCAAAGAAGCTGAAGTTCTCTCGCAGCTTTTGTTGAGACACTTTCCCGTCATTATCTTGATGCAGAAGTGGAAAACTCCTACTACGCTGACCTCAGCCCCCACTATGCAGATGCCCCAACGCCCTGGCTCTCTGCTCTGATCTGGTACTGCAACCAACACCCCATGATTGAGGCGGGTCTTTCTGAAAACCAACCCCCTGACCCCTCCTCACCCTCTGCCATGGTGGGATAAGCAGTTTCTGCTTCCCACCTGGTTAGTAGTTTGTTTTGCCATTTTGAGTGTTGTGATCGGTACTGTCCATCCCCTGGTCGGCGTACCTCGAATAAATTGAATAAATTCATTATTTCTGGGTATCAGAAAACAGTGCAGATATGAGCTCGGTCAAGAAATTCCGCCATTTTGGCTGGCTGAATTGGTTCAGCTTGGTATAACTCGGAGTAATATCTTTGCATTTCAATTGCCACTTCAGCCAGTGTGTCCACAATAGAATTATCCGATCTTTGCACCTGTGTGCAGGCCACGCTCTGGCGTGGTGCAAAAAAATTTTGAAGAAGTATGTGGTGCACTTGTCACCTTTAGTGATGCGTGTGTGGCCCTGTATTGGACACAAACCTGATGTTTGTGTTGCCTTTCAAGTGCGTTGAGGTGGGCAGCTGCCTCCGCCCACTTCTGGCCCCATGCGGGGCTATATCCTGAGGCTGGACTGTTGGACTCCAAGTGGGCCAATTCCACCAGCGCGCGCGATATAACCACTGATGTGGCTCGTGAGCATCTGGATGAGAGATGGCGATAGTGGCGGATGGTGTCTTCTTTGAAAGTTGCCCATGTGGAAATGGGGTCCACGCAAAACGGTGCAACAAACGATTTTGCCAAAGTTCCCTCTTCCACCCACGTGGAAAATCCTGGCGACGCGAGCTCTGGGGGGCGGATTTTGCACCAATGTGGGGCCTTTGCAACTGTGATGGGTAAGTGGTATGTTATCAAGACCAGTCGGTGGTTGGAGAATTCCATTTTCATTGTTTTGAAGTGGGAGATGTGGGGTTGGAATTTTGCCGGTGCTAGAATAAGGTCAATGCGGATCATGGACCTTAATTGGCTGTTGTGGATGTGGGGACGCGTCATGTTTTCAAGCAGTGGGGCATGTCACGGCAGCGCATCCATTAACCCAAGGGTGGCTTTTAGAATGCGTAGTTCTACATGACCCCGTGGGGCGTGGGGTGAGGGCGGCCACTGGTCCGTTGGTGAGGTTAGCCAACAGTTCATGTCACCAATTAGGAAAGAATCGGGGGGTAGCGGGAGGGATTTGACCGATGAGAAAAATTCCCAACGCTCATGTGCACCGTTTGGGGCGTAAATGTTGACGATTGTGTGTGCAACATTGGCCCATGAGAAGGTGACAACAAGCACTTGGCCATTTAGGAATGTTTCTGAAGATTTAAATTTGAAAAAATTGTTTTTCTGAATTAGCACCCCACAGTGCTTTGACCAAAAGGATAGGGATGGTAGGAGCATTGTTTTCCAAGCTTCCTCGGAACCTTGTGGACAGTGGGACTCCTGGATGGCCAGGATATCCACGGGTAAATTGTTTTGTAAAAAACTCAGTTTCCTAGCCTGGGATGGGGAGGCCTTGAGTCCGGCGATATTCAGCATCCCTAGAGTGAAGGTTTCCCCCATTGCACCTTAGGTGTGAGGGGGTGGGCCCCGGGCCCACCAGCCTCTTCCAGGTCCCCATGGGCTTTCACAGCAGTGCGGGTATTAGCAGCAACGCTATTGGGTTTTTTGTTAATTTTTGTGGAAAGAGTCACATTGGCTTTGGCCTTCGCTTTTTGTTTTTCTGACATTGGATGAATTTTTTGCGGTGCAGATAAGTTCAGTGCACCGTCAAGTGGGGCAAAAAATTTTTTCAGTTGGGATAGGTCCCAAGTTGGTTTTGACTGGGGCTTGGGTGCAGCGATTGGGTGAGATTGAATCTCCCATCAGATCCTCAGATTGAGTGACCCATTCGGCATGGGCCTCCCAATCTGATTGGGTGATGGATTCCTGAGTTGCTTCCGCCGCGAAGGTCTCCATGTCCTCCTGGCGTTGTGAGTGTGGGATGGTGGTGGTGGCCTTGGCCGCTTCCTTGGCCGCGGTCCTATGGGCCTGCTTGGCCTTCTTCTGCTCCTGCAGGGAGATGGGCTTTACCAATAGGTAGCAGCCTTGTGCTCCCCACGGGAAAGCCTCCTTGGTGCTTGCGGTTGGTTTGTAGTGCGCCTCTCCACTGGCCATGGCCGCTGAGGGGTGCTCTTGGAATGTGACACCCTCTTTGATGGGGCATGCGTGCGCCTTATGGCTGAATGCATCACAGTGGGTGCAAATGGGGGGCGCGCTGTCCACGGTTACCCAGAATGGGTGGGTGGAGTGCCCTGCAATGTCAATAAATGTGGAGTGCGGGATCTGGGTTAGGTCCTTCGCAATCTCCTCGGTTGGGGTCAGAACTGTGATGGCTTTGCCGGTGCACAGGTGTGGCATCAGTTTGAAACGTTGCATTTCAAAAGATTGTATTTCGTCATATATGGTGAGACCATCTTTCAGGTGTTGCTCCAAAATATCACATTTTACCATAGTAGGCAAAAAGTCAAACGTGAGGAAAATTTGGTTTGATTTTATCCATCTGGTGCATTTAGTTTTGACGACCCATTGCCCTTTGGGGAGGTCAACCACTATGCGCACCACTGCAGCCTCGTCTGCTGCTATTTTGCTTTCAAAACCTAGGTCCAGCCAGCCATGCGACATGGAGTGAGGTGCAACGTACACCGCGGTCAGGAAAATTTTGTGTACATCTTCACAAAATTTTTCCCATAGGGCCGTTTTTTGGATGTCCAGATACACATGGACTCCAAATTTCACCGACAAAAGTGGCTGGGAATGTGGCATATTGATGTACTGGTTGCATCGTGCTTGCCACATGAGTATCTCCGGGGAAATTGTGACCGCCAGTTTTTTTAGATTTTTTTCTATTCCACCAGATTCTCTGAGGCGTTTTCAAACGTTAGAGGCCGCAGGCCTTCCACCTGCTCCTCTTGCCTTGATTGCCCAACTGCTCCCAGACATGGGCGCAGACTAATCCCCTCTATGAGATTATCAAACTAGATTTAGTCTTGAATTAAATGGGTTGCAAAAGTGTTTGCAACGAGAAAGAAAAGTTTTTAACTTGAACAATATTTTCTATCATACTTTTTACACTCAGATAACTAAATAAAACTCCCCCACATTCTCATATTACATATGCTTTTAATCATTTCTTCTAGGTGCATGTTAACAATGGATATCAGATCTTCCATATGTGTTTTTATTAGACCACAACAAAAAAGTTTGTCAGTGTACTGCTGCATTTGCTTATGATACTGAATCATAAACTGAAGACACTCTGGTGATGTATACTTGAGGAACATTACTGACAGTTTTGATCCTTCCAATTCTCTCATCAGGCCAGTGCCCCAACTTTTTTTCATATCCCCAACCAGTCTCATCCAACAGTAAATAACATAGCTATTCAGAAAGGATGCTTGAAATACTGTTTGCTCACAAATATCATCCCATTTTCCAATAAACATCAACCATATGTTGATGCCCCATTCAATTCAACAAAAATTCCTTGACCTTATTGCCTGAGTTTTTTGAATAATGTGAAGCTATTAGTCCATTTAATCTCCATATCAAATGGTTCTTACATTATAATTATTCTAGACAGTTCCTCACTTGATTTTATGCCCACAAAACTTGCAACCCATACCAAAGTGACCATAATCTCACTATTAATATGGCATCCACACCTGATTATAATCCCCTCTTCAAATCTTTTGATAGTTCTGTTGTGAAGCTTGCAGTGTTTATATCCCCTTAGTCCCTTCTATCTTTGCCCCTGCAGGTAAGTGTGACCTCCTCAGTATGCACTTTAAAGCTAAAAAATTCATCCTTCTTATTGTGGCGGTGACACATAACCTAAAATCAAATTTAAACTGCGCCAATATCACCACCTTCGTCAAGCTCCTTAACGCCTAACTCTAAGTTAAAAAACCTTGCATTATATCACCAGTCTTATTGTGGCGCATATTTTCTATAATATAATACTTCTCTTATGTGACCTCAAACCAAACACTTCAGATGCTTATGCTCTTGCTTTCCACCTTGTCTTACACCTTACTTTATTAGGACAAAGCCAAGAAAGTGGCCCCTGATACCCCCTCTGCCTCTGCCATGGTCGGTTAGCAGTTTGCCATTACCCACCAGGTTGGACTTAATCCTTTTAAAAATCTAGTTTGCTCACTTTGGGCGTTTTTTTCCATTATAATTTATTTTTTTATTCTAGTTTAGTTTTGCTTATACTGAGATTTTTGAGATGTCTGATCCATTATTGGCTCACCTCAAACAAGAAAACGTAAAATGTTACCTTTTTATTATCTTTCATGGTTTCATATAATCTTTCCATCTAAGAGATTTATTTTTCACAAATCAGTCACTTACAGATCTCTGATAAAAAGTATTACATTAGGTTTAAAAGAAGTGCAACTATCTTATGATTATCTGCTAAAAAAATTAAAAATTACTGCTGAAATTTCTAATCAGATCAAATTTATTTTTAACAAATCCTGCAATTGTGTTATAATTATGTCAGGCACTATTGCCAACTAGTTTACTTAAATTCAACCTGTTTGACTTTTGTTTTTATCAGTTTTAATTCAGCTATTTGTTCAAGTAAATTAGCTTTTTCAATGGTTTCAGTGAGCTTAGTCCCAATTTAGCTCTTTGAAAGAAGATTTTAATTTCTGGCGGTACCTAAAGTATCAGGCCAAATTACCAATAACTTTTAGATTTCTGATTTATCAGCAATTGATGCCATGGACAAATCAATAGTTTTATTAAGTTTTTTATGATTGACTGGCTGTTAGTGCTGAGGAAATTAATAGTTTATAGTTTATAAGTAAGTATTTATGAGTGTTAACTTTTGGAGATATTGGTTGAATCTGCCAAACTGGTTGCACAGGTTAAAACCCACTGAGCAATGGACAAGCAATATGATGATTGCTGATACTCAATAAAAACAGTAAAGTATTAATAATAAGAAGCTATTGCACCACCGGAAACTAGTTTATTTAGTATACTTAATAATGGAATACTTCTGCTAACCCTCTATCTTTTCTTCTTCTCCTTCAAGAGACCACATTTCTCATTCTCACTCTCAAACTTTAATCCTTGGTATTCCTAATCAGTTTTGACCCTTCCTCTTAGTAATTCCCTATTTGCTACAATTTTAGGTGTTTTCTTCTTCATCAAAGTTTTGGCGGAATTCCCTTGATTTGAAAAATATGAATACTTCAATTGATTCACCTCACATCAACATAATCTTCCACTTGATCTTGAGTCTCACCTTGACTCATATATTATGATCCGCTGGATATATGGCTTATCGTCCAGTTATATCAATATCTTGACATTACCCCCACTTGACTGGACAATAAGCTCCTATTGTTTGTATGTTTGACGGAACTTTGTGTGAACTCAGTTGATAAGATGACCACCCAAAGGTTCCTTAATGGTGTAGGCATTGATACCAGTCCTCTCACATATTTCAAATGGTCCAGCCCAGATGTTAGTGAGCTTATTCTTCCTTTCAAATCCATGTTGGTCTTGGAACAAAACATGATCTTCTACAGTGAACTGTGGGAGTCCACTATTTCTACTTTGGTCCGCTGCCTGATCATGAATCTTATTAGCTAAGCTGGTAGAATAAGCTTTCATTTGTAATTATATCAGCATGTCCATTAAGTTGGTCAGATAACGCTGTGTTTATGCTCCGCCAGTATCCTCCACACAGGAGTAAAGCAAAGAGGGCAAAGCCAGATGTCTACCCTAGAGCAATTGGAAAAGTTTTTTGTCCGTTGACAAGTGGCAGCTGATATTATAGGCAAAGATGGCGGTGGACAGGAGGGTACTCCATTCAGAGGGCAGATCCTTTATCAGCTTGTGAAGAATGTTTATCAATGTACCATTGTCCCGTTCCACCATTCCATTAGACTCATGGTGGTAGGGTGTAGTCAAGACCCCGCGGATTGCCATCAGTTTGTTCAACTTAGGCAGTATATATGATGTGAAATTTAATCCGTTGTCTGTGAGGATAAACTATGGACAGCCACGTTGCAGTATGACACACTCCATGATAAAATTGGTGGTGGTGACAGCCCCCAAATCATTGATTGCTATTGCTTCCACCCATCTTTTCAATTGATCAATTGCTACTATTATATACTTAGAGCAGTTTGCGCCATTTGGCAGAGGCCCCACCACATCAAGAGAAACAGTATGCCATGCAAAACAAGGCTTAAACATCTGTTAAGTGGTCTTCTTGTGGAAAGGTTTCTCCACTTGGCACTGGTGACAACAAGTAACCATCTCAGGCACCCTGTAGTGCATGATCTTCCATTATAACATGGTTACAAGAGCTCCAGCGTTTTCTGCAACCCTCCATGACCTACCGCCCTATGTGCATCCAATATAATTGCTGACCTGGCGGAGGGTTTTGGGAAGCTCAGCGTCAATTTTCCAACATGATTATATAATTCCCCATTGTGCAAGAAGGTATTTTATCTAAGCCCATCTAGCACTTTGATCGCCTGTGGCAGCTCATCATGATATTTTCCCACTTTTATCTTCTCATACATGATTTCAGCCAAATCTGCTGTAATTTCAACCGTTGGTAATTGTGAGAGGCAGTCCACATTCTGATGTTTTGCCCTGGCAGGTGTAATATTTCAAAGTCATACGCTTGGAGCTTCAATGCCATAGTATGAGCCGCCCTTCTGGTTCCCAAAGATTCTGAATCCAACTCAAGGAGGCATGATCAGTTACCACTTTGAATTTCACCCCGTGGAGATATACCCAAAATTGTTTATAAGCATATATCACTGCCAAGCACTCCCGCTCAGTCATGGTGTAATTACATTCATGACAATTTAGGCTTCAGCTGAAAAATGCTATGGGGTGCTCCACACCTTCATCATCTTTTTGAGATAGCACAGCTCTTACTGCAGAAAGGGAAGCATCCGTTTGTACAATAAAATCCTTATCAAAATTAGGGCTTTTTATAAAGAGCCATAGCCAATGCAGTCTGCAGGTCATCAAAAGCATTCTGACATCGTTTTTTCCATTCAAATGTGGCATTCTTCTTTAATAACTCAAATAGCGGTGCCCCAATAAAGCTGAAGTTTGATGAACGGCTGGTAGTAACTGACCATCCCAAAAACACCTATATATCTTGCTTATTGCCTGGCTGAGTCATCTTATATATCTCTTCCACCTTTGCTGACTGATGTTTAAGCCCTTTTTATTCTACCACAAACCTGATGTATTCCAATTGTTCCTTGAAAAAATGACACTTCTGAGGCTTGATCTTGATATTAGCATCAGCAAGACGGTGGAACACTTGTTCTAAGTGGTCAAGATGCTCTGTGAACATCTGTGATAACACGTTGATATCATTAAGGTAGATTAGAACGCAGGACAGCTTCAGATCATTTGAGTTTGTATCCATAGCATGCTGGTATGTAGCCGGGGCGTTGTACAAACCCTGTGGCATACATGTAGGCTGGAACAACCCCTTTAAGATGATTATAGCGCATTTCTCACGTTCCACCGCTGGCAACTCAATCTTCCAGTACCCCAATATCAAGTCCATGTCAGAGAAGTAGTTAGAGCCTCCCAGCCAATCTAAAGCGTTGTCAATCCAAGGGAGAGGATAAGAATCCTTCTTTGTAACACTATCAAGCTTCCACTAGTCAATGACCACCCCTTTTATGCCATCTTTTTTCTTAACAATTGGCACCGCCAATGCCCACAGTTTCTTGGTTGGATTAAACATCCTCTGCTCAATCAATTTTTCTGCCTCATCGAAGACTACTTCCTCTACAGCCTTGGAGCACCAGATGGGCCATGACCAAATGGAAGGGTGGTCCCCGTGTCTACCCAATGCACCACCCCATGTGCCCATCCCAAATCATGTTTGTCAGATGCAAAAATGCCTTGGTTTTTTCAAACAGATCCATCACCCTGTCCTTCTGGTCCTCCAACATACCAGTTAGAGCTTTCCGCAGAACCACTGTCATTACGCCAAATGGGGTTTTTATAGGTAAGCCAAAGTCCTCCCAAGACCCAAAATTATGAATATGGAAGACTTCATCAATAGGCGTCAAATGTAGATAGGCCACCACTTGGTGCCTTTAAATTATCATAGACTCCTTCTGTATGTTTGCTAGCAATACATTCACTTACTCATTTCCTGGTAACAGTAGCCCTGGAGCCACATGGTGTTCAGGCCACAATTGCTGGTAGGGCATCACAATTTCCCCATATAGCCCTTCAGGTATGTCTATTTTGAGCTTTGTCCCTATTATAACCTGATGCCCAGAAGGTATTCTTAAAGCGATGCTCTAATGGAATACTGTTGTACTCATGAATATGGCTAGGAAGGTCTCTGGGTCTCCACTTCATCCGCTGATATAAAACTGGAATTACCCCATCACTATATGCTAGATTGATCTGACTGAAGCGGATTGGGTCCTTTGGGACTCCGCTATAGGTAAAGTAAATGGGGGTCTGTTGTCATAGGATAATGATGGTTTCTTCCTCCATATTGAACATGACCCCAAATCACCACATGAACACAGCATCAATCAACATGTAATAGTTATTGTTAGGAGAAACCACAGCAGTAGTGGATGCGCCAATTGACTAAACCTCAAAGGTAACGCGCTGTAAGTGCCCTCTGACACAGTGCTATTTTCCCCTGCAGCCCCATACACTACTTGATGTTACAAATTGGGCTTCAGCGAAAGCTTAGCCATGAGCTTGGTGGATATAATATTGATGAGCGCCGGTATCTAAATAGCTCATATTTTGTTATTTTTTATGAAAATATCACAGTATGTACATTCCAAATAAGAGGAACCGTTGGTATTTATTACATGAACATACAAGGGCTTTTGGTTATTCAAAAAAGTGATAATACCAGCGCTGACATGAGGATAATCATGGGAATGTTTTCTACTGGTATCACCATGGTCACCTTCTCTAGAGTTGTGACATCTGTTGAAGATCCACCTTCAACAATACCATTCTGCCCAAGGTTTTTCCAGGCGTATGGCTTTTGCATGTTTTGGCAAAAATCTGAGTCTATGTTATTGGGGTTTCTTCCTTGGTTGGAGGGCAATATATCATAAGGAATTTGTCAATATAATAAATTGTTGGGATGTGTATTGGGGTCAACACAAAGTGACTTATGGGAACCATCAGGGACAAATAAGTTTGAATTAGCAAAAGTAGAGCGTCCCGCTTCTACTCTACTTGACCTTTTCCCTGTTCTTTCAGGGCAACTGGAAATTCATGGGCATACAGTTTACCCAGACAACTAGCTTCATAATGACCTCTTTTGCTACACAAGAAATAAGCATTTGTAAATAGCACTCAGCTCTGCGTCACGCCCGCAGATCCAGATTGGAAATCAAATAGTAGATTGTAATTTGGCCAAAGACGAGCTGGTTGAGTATAATGGGGAAGGAAAAGAATTGCCAAAGCGTTAAGTGGATGAGGATTACCCAACGGATTGTACCTGAGTTGTTGGTATTCATCTCCTGATGGGGATTTGGTAGCAGTTACAGGGGCTTTCCAGTCCACATTGGGGGCACTAGATGTGATAGATAGACGGCGGTAACAATTAAAAAAAATTAATAGCTCCACGTTATCTTAAAGAATGTGGTTCATAGCATTATACAGTTCTCAATATAACTTGACAGCCGCCATCATTGCTATGCCCACCTCCTCATTAGTTAAGATATTTGCTCCCAACAACACATGAGCCTCAGCTGTGAATTGCTCCTTGAACTCCACCAATAACTCGTTCTTCTGAAACTGTATAGTCAAAAACTCTGCCTTGCGCCGCACCATTTTTGCCACCACCTTAAACAAACAGATCACAGTCTTTTTCACTTCTTGATACATATGTTACTACTAGTAAGGTAACAGGTGACCTGGTTGGTACTTTTAACATCCAGAGCAGATAACAACAGTCTAGCTTTCTGCCAATCAAAAGTCCCTTCTACTGCAAATTTGAACTGCTTAAAAAATCAGGTATATTTCTGTCAAAGTTAAATGGGTGTGTAATGCACAGGTTTTTGCCAATATGTGACAAACGAGTTGGGCAGCACCAGCCATGTCACCAACCACATGACTGATAGTCCCGCGGAGAACCATCCACTCACCCACGTGCCATTCCCTGAATTCCCTATGCATTCATAGACTAGAGTTCTGGCGATGCTGCAAGTGAGCAGTAAGGCCTTTCCCCAAGATAGTGCCACAAATGAGGCCAAAGCCTGGCCTAGCTCACTTACTGTGCTCATGGTTTGGGTTATTCTGACCAAAATTCCTCTTTATAAAATAAAGTAATTTTTAAATCAGGCAAACTGATTTTTATTGTGTTTTCCAATTGAGAAAACAAAACTGTATTTTCAGTTGCCATTTTCTCATTTTTAAAGCATTTTTTGAGGGTCTAATATACTAAAACCCTAAATTAAGCTCTTGATCAACATCCACACTGTTGCATGTGAAAGTCTCGAGTCCCACATAACAAAAACTCAGAGTATTCAAGACACTGGGCGTTCAATATGCCGGATCAATACTCATTCTCAAATCCCCAAATCCTTGCCCACAACTTCCATTACTAATGCTTTTTGTGATTGGTCCAACTTCTGAAATCTGACCTCCAAATTTGTGCACAAATTTGAACCAATATTCACAAGGTCAATGTGTGGATCAGGTGGACCTGATTATCACATCACCCCCCTGCAAATCCAAAACTCCTGGATCTTCTCAGGGAAGCGTGCACACTCCTTGGGTGTTTGCCAGGTCACTTCCTCCACTGGGTATCCCTTCCATTTTACCAGAAATTGATGGTGACCCCTGACCCAATGCTCCTTCAGGATATGCTCAACCTCATATTCCTGGTTGTTCTCCTCTCGTGGGTTCAGTGGCCCAGGCCACTCTGGTCCCTGCCCTCAGAATCCTCAAAGTTGAGACCTATGTATAACTGGATGGGCTTTCTGACCCTTCCAGGAGGTCCAATTCAAATGTCACCTTGTTAACAACCTGGATCACCCTATACGGGCCTAAAACTTTGGTTTGAGTTTCTGGCTCTTCACCGTTACTTCATAATTCTTCGCTGCCACAATACCCAATCCCCTGGAGCAAATGATGGGTCTGGCACTCTTTGTCAATCCACATATCATTTTTGCCATGCTGTGGCATGCTCCAGGTTGTTTTGCAATTTCCTTCTGATCTTGTCCATTCTTTGAGATAATTCATCCGCCCCCTGGCATACTCCACCATTTGATCCCCCATCCAACTCCAGATTAAATCCATGATTACCAAAAATAGTGACATTCCTGTTGATGATTAGTGGTTATTGCAAGTGAACTGAGTGAGTCTAATCTGTGTAACCCAATCATCCTGCTGGTCTGAGACATAGCATCGGAGATATTGCTCCAGTATTTGGTTTACCCTCTCTGTTTTCCCACTGGACTGGGGATGGTATTCTGAAGCCCTACACGGGTGAATCTTTAAATTACTGAGCAGATTAGACCAGAATTTCAATACAAATTGGGGACCACAATCTGATTTGATCTCTGCCAGTGGGCCATGATGGGCGAATGTCTCATCATAAAAATCTTTGTGGTGTCCTTGGCTGAGAATTTTGAGGTACATGGGAAAAACTCGGCATATTTTGTTAACTGATCAATGACAACCATTATCACATCCTTTCCTTGGATTTTAGGTAACCCTGTAATGAAATCCACGCTGACCAACCCCACGGCTGACTCAGAATCTGGAGTGGGACTAACTTACCCGCAGGCTGCTTTTGTGAGGGCTTCAAGTGCATGCAAACTAAGCACTCCGCCACATATTTTTATATCTTTTTGCAGTCCAGCCCATGAATACTTCCATCTCACCAAGTCAATCATCTTCACAACCTCTGGATGTCCCGCCAATGGGTGGTCATGCGATGCCTGCAGCACTTCCCACTGCAGTGATGGGTTCAGATCCTATATCCACGAGTCATGATATATTATTCCATTTTTTCTTCCTTATGTATGATGAAGGCTGTGCCGCTGGCCCTCTGCTGTTTCTTCTCATAACTGTCACCCAAATTAAGACCTCCTTTGCTTTCTTAAGATTTCCCTCTCCAGTTAATCCTCCTCACTCACCATCATGGCAAATTGGTCTTCCTGAAACATGGTTGTTGTGTTGTACTTCTCTAACTCAGCCTTTTTGTAAGCTAGCCCCAAATCCCAGCTCAATTAATCTGCTATGGTGTTAACAGCTCCCAGACGGTATCCCACTTGGAAATCATATTGAGTCAGCTCCACATGCCAACAGGCTTGGCGCTGATTCATTTTCCTGGGCTCTAAGTAATGTTTTAGTGCCCAATGGTTGGTACATACTACAAAAGGATGACAGTCATACAACAAGTAGTGCTGCCACTCCTGCAGTTCCACAACCACCGCCAGTAGCTCCTTGTTATATATTGAGTAATTTGTTTCCGCAGGGATAATTTTTCAGCTGAAATAACACACTGGGTGCTCCAACCCATCTTCCCCCATCTGTAGGAGTACTTCTCCCACTTCAAAATTTGAGACATCTTTTTCCACCACGTAAGGTTTTCCCAGATCTGGATGGGCAAGGGCTGGCGCCAAATTGAGCTTCTCTTTCAGCAAGTTGAATGCCCGCTCCTCTTCTTCCCCCTCATACAAATGGTACCTTCTGCATCATTTGCATAAGTGGAAAGGCTAACTCTGATAGATTTTTGATGAACCACCTGAGGAAATTTACGTCCCCAGAAAACTTCTCACCCCTGTCTGATTGGTTGGAGCCTTCCATGCGCACACTTCCTGGATTTTACTGGGACATACCCCCAGGCCTTTCCCAAATATCACATTTTCTAGGAACCTGACTGACTCCTGGTTGAACTCACATTTTGAAGGCTTCAGACATAATCCTGCCTCAGCCAATGCCTTCAGGACCTCCCGCACATCCTGTACATGAGCCTCCTTGGAACGTGAGAACACCAGGATGTCATCCATATAGGCGATACAACATTAGATGATCAACTGATAGAGTACTTGGTCAATCATTTGTTGAAATACCGCCAGGGCATTGTGCATCCCAAATGGCATAACTTGGTATTGGAACATTTTAAGGTGGCACTTGAATGCCATGTATCTTTGGTACTCCAGCCTCACAGGGACCTGGTTGAATGCATCTGCCAAATTGAGCTTGGTGAAAATGTTGCATTCTATGACCATTGGCACGATATCTTCCATTATCAGCATTGGGTAAGGATCCGGTTCCATGACCTCATTTAACCTCTGGTAATCCACGCATGGCCATAACTCTCCACTTACCTTGGGCTCTAGCAACACCAGAGATACCACAGCTGATTTTGATGGCTTGATCAAACCTTCACTCAACATCAAATGCACGTGGTGCTCCAATGCAGTTTTGGCTCATTCATCCAATGGATAGACTGGGCATCCATGGGGAAGTTTGGAACCTTCCTTAAACCAGAAAGAGAATGCAAATGGCCCAGTGGGGGAAAATGGCGAATCTTTTTTGGACCAAAGACCCCCACAAACTCTTGGTATTCTGCAGGTAAGACCTCTTCCTTCATGGCCCCCAGGGTTTGAGGCTCATCTAAACTCTGTTTTCCCACTAACAGTCTCCATTTCATCGGTGGACCCCTCCTTAGTACAAGTTTATGGTACTGGAAGGCACATCGATATGGGGTTTGAACTGATGCCACCGCTGCATACCAAACACTACTGGGTGGTTCAGGTTCTTGATCGCATAAAACTGCACCAAAACCTTAATGGGGCCTGCTGTACCTTCACCAAAGGACATACACGCCACAATGGTGCCCTTCATGAGGCAAAGCAAAAAAATCTTTACCGGTCCTTCCTGCACCTGCAGCTTCAAACGCTCTGCCAATGCCAGTTCAACGTAATTCTCTTCCACCCCAGTATCTATCAGGGCCATTGCCCTTTCCATTCCCCTGTCTGTATGCAACTCTATGGGGATAAACAGTTGAGAATAAAGCGAAGAAGGTAATTTATTTTTGGATGAGTCTTTCACTTACAAATTGGCTGATGGAAACTTTGACATAATCCCTTGGAGCCCTCCCCTTGAACATTTCCCACGTTTCTTGGGGCTGGGTGCCACCCCCTTGACTGGAATGGCCACTTACTGGGGACTGTCCCTTCCCTGGTGACATTGATTCCTCCCGCCAGTCCCATGCCACTGTAATTGTTTTTTGACTTGAACTGCTAAAGACACTTCCATCCCAGCGTTGCTTGGACCTTTGCTGCTGCCAAGGACTCCAGCAAATCTGCCTGAAACCCCTAGCGAAACATTCATGAGGACTGGGAATCTGTAACCTGTGCTGCCTTTGCCAGCAGATGGAAGAACTGCGCATACTCTTCTACAGAGCTATGACCCTGGCTGACTGTTAATAATGCCAACCAGACCTCATCTTTTGCTTCATCCGGAAATGCTACCCAGTCAATCAACTCCACACACTCCTCCATGGAATTTGGCAAGCCATTCTGCTCCTCAATGAGTTCCTGGAACCATCCCGCCAATTCTGGGGTAATACATCCACCAACTGGGCTAGTTGGAGCATGAGAGGAAATTCTCCCCTGTCACCTGTGACAACCGTGCCTGGAAATGGATCCACACCATTACCTGGTGAAGTTTATCTAATGCCTCCATAGATAACGCCACATGACCGTTAGGTGGTTTAGGTCTACCTAAACCACTATGGTTTGCTGAGTTGTTGTCCCCATAATTGTCTCAATCAAGTAGCAAAAATTCCAACAAAAATTCAGCCATAACCATGGTTAAATGTTGGTTCCATTCCTCTCCATTGGTAACCATCGCTTCTTCCTGGGGCCCCCACAAGACAGAGAGAAAGTTATTTGAGTTTTGTTTTATGTAACGCACAGGTTCTTGCCAATATATGACAAATGAGTTGGGCAGCACCAGCCATATCACTGACCACATGACTGATAGTCACATGGAGAACCACCCTCTCACCCGCGCACCATTCCCCAAATTCCCTACAGATTTGCAGACTAGAGTTTTAGTGATGCTGCAAGTGAGCAGTAAGGCCTGTCCCTAAGATAGTGCTGTAAACGAGGCCAAAGTCTGGCCTAGTTCACTTGCTGAGCTCATAATTCAGGTTATTCAGACCAAAATTCCTCTTTATAAAATAAAGTAATTTTTAAATCAGGCAAACCGATTTTTATTGTGTTTTCCAATTGAGAAGATAAAACTGTATTTTCAGTTGCCATTTTCTCATTTTTAAAGCATTTTTTGAGGGTCTAATATACTAAAACCCTAAATTAAGCTCTTGAGCAATATCCACACTGTTGCATGTGAAAGTCTCGAGTTCCACATAATGAAAACTTGGAGAGTTTGAGACACTGGGCGTTTGATATGCTGGATCAATCCTCGTTCTCAAATCCCCAAATCCTTATCTATGATTTCCTTTATAAGTGGTTTTTGTGATTGGACCAACTTCCAAAATCTGACCTCCAAATTTGTATGTGAATTTGAACTGATATTATGAGGTCAATGTGCGGATCAGGCCAGACCTGATCCATCACAGGGGGGCAGCTTGTCTATACATACCCCTCCCTCTTCAGCACTACTAATCCATTGCCACTCCGCACAGTAAAGACGCTTGTTAGTGTCACCCAAGCAGTTGGAAAGTAGGTTGAATTGGCAGCCAACCAAGTGCAGTTGGTGGAAAGTCTTATCCAGCTGATATGTTATAACTTTATTATCACGGAAAAGCATTTTTTGGGCGTGGAGTAGTGTATCCAAGGCAAGTTTTAGTTCCAAGTATTGAAATAACTTAATAAACTGGGGTAGTACCCCATTAAGGGGAACCAGTTATACCATCGCTTGACAAATATGAGACTTTTTTATAAGTTGATCAATGTGCCCCCTGTAGTAAGCACCACTGTCAACTTTTGGTGATATTGGTTGAATCCTCCAAGCTGGTTGCAAGGGTAAAACCCACTGAGCAACGGACAAGTGACATGATGATTGCTGATTCTCAATAAAAACTGTAAAGTAGTAACTATAAGGAGCTATTGTCTCACCGTAAATTAGTTTATTTAGTATACTTAATAATGGACTACTTATGCTAACCCTCTATCTTTTCTTCTTCTCCTTCAAAAGACCACATTTCTCACTCTCACTGTCAACTCTTAATCCTTGGTAAATATAATTAGTTTCAACCCTTCCGCTTAGTAATTCCCTATTAGCCACAATTTTAGAAATCTCCTTCCATTATTGAGTTTTTGGCAGAACTCCCTTGATTTGCCAAACTATGAATACTTCAATTGATTCGCCTCACATCAACATAATCTTCCACTTGATCTTAAGGCTTACCTTGACTCATAAATTATGATCTTCTGGATATATGGTTTATTTTAAGTCATATCAATCTCAACAATGAGATTTGACTGGCAATTTATGCTGAGGAAAGTCAATTCATAGTTGCCAGCAATCAATGTTGATGGTTTTTGTTAGAGGTGGTATTTCATGGTTTCTGGAGGGTTTTGCCAATGATAATTAATAGGTGGGCATAATATTATACAGTTAGTGCCTTAGTATAAATACCTAAATTCCCCTCTGATAAAGATCTTTTTTATTTGCATACCTTTTTATTATTAAAATTGTTGGAAACTTGGTAATCTAAAGGTAAAATTTGAAGGTCCCCAAGGATGGGTGCCAGGTTAGTGCATCTAGGGATTTGTAAGCGCCATTACATCCATGCCTGCGTCATGTTCACATGACATAATAGTGGGGATCAACCCCAAAGACAAGGCTGGGCACCTGGAGGCTCAGAAGGTGAAGTTGCAGGCCC